>VZTH01001637.1:271734-332857 GCA_013397815.1 Aleadryas rufinucha
TTTTGGTTTCAAAGAAACCCACTTCATTTAAACCTCTACATCTCTACCTCAGAACACAGTTATACTTTGCAATCTCCAGGTGATGATCCATCTAGCTGAAGTTTATGTCTCAGGTAGTAACTGATACAAATTGCTTGAGGGAAGAATTCAGGAAACTCTGAAATTGACTTTTTTGAAAGAGCCTTGTAGTGCTTCATTCGTCATTGTCAGTAATTTTGCTTTTTGCAGTAAAGGAGTTTTAGAGAGGCTCAGCTCATCTTTCTTGTACTCTTTTAGTCTGTTCTTTTTGCAGTAAATTTTTCTCCTGCCCAAACAATATGGATTATTTGGTTTTGGTTTGGTTGGGGTTTTTTTTTCAGTAATATTTTGATTGCTGGCCAGAGAGACTTGTTGCAGGTTGATTTAGTGCACTTTTCTTCTCCCAGATGTGGAGCAAGTGACTTCTGTACCTGGGTTGTTGTCTTTCATTGATCTTAACAGCAATCATTTTCAGTCATTGAAAAAGAACCAATAATGTTTCATCAGTAGGAGAAATTTAGCTTGTTGATCTTATCGTGCTCATTGTTCATGTAAGCTCTAAAGCAAAACTTCACTAAAAAGAAATCTCATCAGACTTGCTAGGAATACTATATTATCTAATATAGTCAGACTTGATAAACCTATAATTAAACAAAGGGGAGAAAAAGAAAGAAATCCATCATTTTAATGGTATCATGATGAGGAAACCTGACAGTGGTGGGTTTTTTGACTTCTATCAGTCTAAAACTAAAATAGGTGTTTTGAAAAGGCAATGTGTCATCTTTCACCCCACTAGAAGTTAGTGGGGATGATGTGCAGACCTGCAGTTTGAGATAGATTTTCTTTCTTTTTTTTTTTCCTCCACATAGGTATTTTTAAGCTCAATTACTAACATAGTAACTGGCATGCAGCTCACAAAGCTGCTGTGAATCTGATTTGTGCTTTCTCCTGAATCTCTAAGTGTATGTGTATTAATATGACAGATTTTCAGGCAGCTGCAAGTAACAATCTAACAATTTGAGGTGATAGATTTTATGGTAGATTGTTTATAAATGTGGAAAAATTTAGTCACATAATATTATCAGTATAAGAGTTCCTGATTTTTTTAAAAAACCAAACCAAACAAAAAAAAAAAAAAACAAACCCCTTGCTTTATATATAGGGTGTGGTTTTTCAGCTTATAAAGAAGGCATCATATCTGTTTTCTGTTTATTATATGTCACGGTTCACAACTCAGTGTTCTGATGAGTATTCCTTAATAGAAAAAGATCATTAAAGTATGAGTGGAGAAGTTAAGAGTAAGAAGATAATCCATACCTTCTTCTTTTTCTTTCCTTCGAGGATTCGTTTATCACACAGTAAATTTCAACATGTGATATCTTTTCTTATCTTTGCTTTTCAGTGAGAAATTTCTGAAGAAATTATCATCGCATTAAGGCTGCCTTAAGTAGTAATATTTGCCATCTGTTTGACAGAAACTCTCCAAAGGGTTCTGATGCCCTTGCTTATGTAGTCACTTTCTAACAATAACCCCTAAAATCATTAAAATATGTACCTGCAGAATAACACATACGTAAAAAGATGTTGCTTATATGGAAAACAACTCATGTTTTGAAGCACTGAAAATATGATTAAAAATATTTTTCTTTGAGAGACATCCTATTTTCAGTATTCTTGAGGAGTGGAAGCTACTTTGCTCAAAACCGGACTGAAATGGCACTCATACTCTCTTACCTCTCATGTGTTATCTCTGTCTGTGATAGGGTTATTAGGCAGGTGGTTAAGTGCTAAGTAAATAGTTGGGTACTATTTGGAAAAAAAGAAATCTGCTGTACAAACAACTTTTGAGGATTCTGAAAAAAAAAGTGTATGCGATAGTGTAAGTAAATAGTGCCATGGTGTAAACTCAGCTGGCAACTCAGCCCCACACAGCTGCTCACTCACACTCCCCTGGTGGCATGGGGAGAGAGTTGGGAGACTAAAAGTGAGCAAACCCATCGATTGAGGTAAGGACAGTTTAAGAATTGAAGCAAAAGCTGCACACACAGGCAAGCAAAACAAAGGATTAACTCACTGCTTCCCATGGGCAGGCAGGTGTTCAGCCACCTCCAGGAGGGCACAGCTCCATCACACCTAATGGTTGTCTGGGAAGACAAAGGCCATCACTCTGAATGTGAGCTTCCTTCCTTTTTCCTTCTCCAGCTTTATACACTGAGCAGGATGCTGTATGGTGTAGAATATCTCTTGGATCAGTTGGGATCAGCTGTCACAGCTGTGTCCCCTCCCAACTCCTTGTGCATCCCCAGTCCCCTCACTGGTGGGGTGGGCTGGGAGGCAGAAAAGGCCTTGATGCTGTGCAAGCCCTGCTCAGCAGTCACTGAAACATCTCTGTATTATCAACACCGTTTCCAGCAGAAATACAAAACACAGCCCCACATGAGCTACTGCAAAGAAGTTTAACTCTGTTCCAGCCAAACCTGCTGCATCCAGCCACAGCATGCATTTAAAAGTGGTAGTGGAAACCCAGAGGGGAAGTGCACAGTCCAGAAGGAATGTTTTCAATGCCATCTGTAGTGTCTACAGTAAATGAAAAAATATTTAGTGTACATGTGTTCTCTAAACCTTCTTCATGATTCATTGTCTTGTCTACTTTTCTAAACTGCATTACAGGGATTGTGTTAGGGAACACCATGTATTTGTTACTTCTTGTCAAAAATTACTAGCTAATCTGTAGTGGCCATAATTTTATAGAACAGAGCACAAAGTAGGTTGATCTATATAGCATGGCTCTGAAGACATTCGAGTTTAAGACTATGGCTTGAATTCTTTCTCTAAAAATGAATGAAAAAATTAAACAGTCCCTATCTCAAAAGAAAATTACTTGGAGTATTCCATGAGGCTTCCAGTACAATCATGTAATGAATTTTGATAAATATTGTCATATATAGGATTTTTCTCAGTGCATCCTGGAGCAACCTCATGTACTATTTCAGCTCATCTTTCTCATCTGGCCTGTATTTGTTGTGGACATTGTAATCTTTTCCATTTTTAAAAATTTCTTTCTAACACTAGTAATTGAGGAAAGAAGGAAATTGCCGTGTTTGGCTGTAAAAGAGTCAGTATTTTTATAATGAAGGAATAGTATTCTGTTTCACAGTAATTTTTTTTTTTTTCTGGAAGGCAGTGTGTCTCAAGCCAGTTTTGCTTTTTTCCTGTATTCTACAAAGCAAATCCCAGAAGACATTTTGAGACTTCAGACCAAATAGCCCTGATACAAATTGAGTCATCGGAGAAATTCCTATTATTTTCCATTCCTGGAGAGAAGCAGATGCTTCTCTACAGCCTACTGGGAATTTCTGATTCTTCTTTCAGATACTCTATGAGATGCTACATCCAGTCATTTAATTCATGTGCAGGAGCTGTGTAGCATGGATAAACAGCAGGCAAACATTCAATGGTAGTTTTAAAACACCTATCATTGTAAAGGAGCACAAACAGCATTTTTTTCCTATGATAAGGAAACATTCCCTAAAAACAGTGCTTATATTCACAGTACAAGCACTAATACAGTTCAAGAGCTGTTGATTGGTCCCTCTAAGCCCATTTAACCCCATAATCTTCCTTCTACAAATACTTGCATAATTATTTTCTGTATTCATTCATCATAAGAATAATTAAATTTTTTGGGCTACGCTTGCAGCAAACCTACCAGTTAAACTTACCTGCAGTTCCACAAAGCCCTGTGGGGAATTTTATATACTTACCATGACCTCACTGTTGAGTGTTTTAACTGGTAATATCTCTAGTTTGTTTTTGAGAAGCAAGGTTATTCATAACCAGAGCTCAGCTCAGCCTTCATTTTTGTACCTGCAGCAGACTGTGTGAAATTTACTGTGTGTAAATATTACTAGGTAAATGTCCTGTAGTACCCAGTGCTAGAAAAAATCTAGGATAAGTAATAACTTGGAAATGCCTTAATTTTTGGGATGTATAGAACCATATTTAGAAATTTTCTAAATAATTATGAGAAAAATACTAAGTGCTTTATGTGTGCTGCGTGTGTGGAATCAAGAGGCACAGAGGAAACATAATAATAAAAGCTGTACCATTTTAATGCATTGGACAGTTGCTTCTTCCTTGCTACCAGGGAAGGACTGTTCAGAGATAAACATTTGAAAGGTACTGTAGGTCATCCCAACAGTCACAAACCTTCCTAGGATGTCAGCACATAAATAAGGTGGTGGTCATGCAGCCAGCCAGGATCCTCATGACCTGTTTTACACTCTCAGCATGTCATCCACTCATGATGTGACAGGAAACCACAGTAAGGGCTGGCGGGAAAGTGAGGTAAGGCATTTCATTCCCATGGGGCTTCCCAGACACAGTAACTTGTTATAGGATCTGACAAGCAGGTTAGTGCACAGGCTTCCTACAAAGCCAGTACTGTACCAAAAATAATGAGTTTGACAATGTGTGCATCCAACTGATGCCCTTGTTCATGTTAAGTATGTCTGGAATTTTTGGCATAGTCCAGGATGTAGGGTGGGAGAAGACAGATACTTAGGGAACTCACTAGATGATGTGGCAGCAGTTCTTCATAGTGCTTATTATTTTCTCAAGAGCTTCTTGAGCTAGCTCAATATGTGTCTACCTATAGGTAGTACATATCAGTAACAGTGCAGAAGGTGTGAATATACACTCCTGGATGGAGGAGTCACCAGAATCCCTGCAGATCTGATTCAGACTAAACTTTTGCACTCATTGTTAGCTCACAAGCCAAAGTAGTGCTTCAGAAGGGGCCTAAATGCAGCAAAGATAAAATAGATGAACATAAAACCAGCAAATATGTGCTGTCTTCTCAGCAGCAGTGATCCAAATGTAGCAGTGTGAGCAGTCAGCCCTGAGGGGCCATATGCTTATGAGAGGCAGACTGGAGAGGGGTGAAGCTTCTCTGTGAAGCTCCAGGGAGAAAATCTGGATGCATTTAAGAGAAAGCTTCTCTGCAGCAGACACAAAGTAGTGTCCCGTTTGCATAGGGCAAATACCTGAGAGCTCACAATTTCAGCCTAAAACATTAATTCAGTGGCAGAAGGAAACCACTGTGCCTGCTCTTATTCCATTGTCAATGAAAGTTAATCTGACTGCTCATTGTCAGAAGACATAGCAAATAAACATGACATTTAAAATTAATCCAACTTCCTTTAGCCCTCTTCTCTCTCCTCTGATCACCTAAACAGGCAGTTGGTACAAGACCAATCACTCAATTACGACAGTATACATCCACTTTAAATCCTTTGTATAATTTGCATTCATATAACTGCAATCAACTTCTGGACTCTGAAGAAAATAAGTAACTTGTAAAGTACTGGTGAGGAAAATTCCATGTTCCCTAATAGAAAAAAAAAGCAGAGTAAGGCACAGGACTTCTTAGACAAAGTGGAAATCTTTAGTACTCCTGTGAACTGCGTGAGCTGAAGTTTCTTATTAACAATCATTTCTATAATGTTAATTTAAATACAGATTAGTTACAAGATTTTATGTTGCAACCACATAAATAAATAGGCTAAGTAAGTAGCTGTTTTCTGTTATTTAAAGAAAAATACACAAGCAAGATGCATTATTTCATATGTTTTGTTGTGTTGGACTACTGTGATTTGCCAGACTAACAATTCCTTCATTGCATGTTGAACCTGTCTTTTGTTAAACACCAGCTATTGCTTGGCTGCTTCCCACCATGCTGTTTTTATTAATTCTGTCTTAGGTCTGCTTCTTTTGTTGTCTTTTTCTGTGCCTTCATTCTCAAAATATGTTTAAGGTATTGCATTTAGCTGCTGACATAGAGTTACTCATCTCCTGAAGTCTGCAGTATTCCCCAAGTCTGTTTTTTTTCCCCTCATCTTCAGTGTTCCTCTGATTTAACTGTTCCATTTTGTTTTGACTTTTGATTATCCCAGGGTCCGATTGGTATGGATGGAAAGCTGGTAGGTGATTTGTTCAAAACCAGTGTAATTTAGGTCTTTCACATATTCCCCTGTTTGCTTTTTTAAATTACTTATGCTGAAATGCGTATAATCAAATACTGGCTTCCTTCAGCATAACTTAGTTCAACTCCAGTAGCATGGATTTTTAGCAGGGTGCTGAAAAGCCACTTCAGAGAGTTGTGCCTGTGCAAGGAAATGGAGGTCAGCTCTGCTCCTCCTGTTTGCTTAGCGTTTTCTATCTGAATTAGACTGGAAGACAGATATTCCTCCTTGGGTGCTCTGTCCAAGGGTGGTTTGGTGGTGCCTTTCAAACAGCAGGATATCACTTATGACTACATTTCTGTGACTCTTGCTGCTTTCTTTCCTCCACAAATTCTTAATTTTTGTGTTTTAGTTTCTGTGCCTGGATTTTGTTGGCTGATTAAATTTGAACAGCCTCATGTCTCATAATAAATGCATTTGTATGATATTCCAGATATTCTTTAGGAATATGCTGCTTGAATTAAATTTAGAAACAACCTTTAATTTTATACAATGCATTTGTTAATGCATTTGTAATTGTGTGTATATTTGTATAGCCTTATGTTTGGATGTATGAGCCTGGTATGTTCCCAGCTCTTTAAGGATTAACACCATGGCAAAGGTGTGAAAATCCACTTTCGGCACTTTCTCATGTTCCTTCTATTCCTTTTGCTCCCTCTCTTGTCTCCCTTCCCATGGCACCCCTTTTCACTGATACCCTGGATACCTGTTTTCTTTTCTATCCTTTTACTTACTACAAGCCCCATTTCTTTTGCACACTCAACTTGTTAACTTGCAGTGTCAACTTTCATTTTCTTCTCTTTCTTTCCTGTGCTCCTTGAGGTTTCTGTCTACTGTTAAGTAACTTGTCTGTAAAGTTTGCAGCATGCAGTCAATAGGCTTTTTCTTAAATCTCTTTTAGGGGATTGATATCTTACCTGTTGACTTCAGTTACACCATGGATATTTTCTGTTTGTTTTAATATCATTTATATATCAGCAGCTAATATTAGGTTCAATTGCTAGGAAGAGATTAACAACAGTAGAAGATCTCCCATCATGGCAATCAGAATAGGTTGCCAAACCCCTTTGTTTACCTCAAAATAGTGTATTAAGCTAGTAAATAGGAATATAGAAGGGAAAATTGTTCTGGAGATTTTTCTGAAACCATGGCATGTTATGCAGCTATGCCCGCTGTAGTAATTTGAATTTAAAAAAAAATAAAACAAAAAGCAGCATTCAGTTTGGATAATCAAATACATGAGCAATGATCCAGAGGTTCAAAGCAGCAGCCACCAAAATGCACCTGATCAGTCAGTGGTGTTGGGACTGATCCCTAAATGCGAGCAAAGTCAGCAGTTAGTTGGTAGCTAGAATCAATGAATCAGTTTTAGAGTATATAACAGACTTGAATAAAGAGATGTTCATTAGACAAAAATCAGAATAATGCTGACTTTTCAGTCTTGAACAGTATTTTCTCCCTGTTGGTTATCTAAAATTTAGAGAAAGACTTACAGCTAAAACATTTTAATCCACAAGTAACATGAACTGGGGGCGATTTATGCAGCAATGAACCAGACTGATTTCAGCAGTCCTGGGGCCATTTTGGGAACACAAGCAGAGAAACTGAGACTGAGCTTGCTCAAATGAGTTATAGTATTACATTGAATTCATGTTAGAGGGTTTTTTAATGAACACCAAAGTAACTCAAGGAGCTTTATTCCTGACCCTTTCGCAACATGGAAAACTGAGAGAGGGCAAAATTAACAGCCCCTTTTTGTGTCCAACACTTTGAATTGCTGTTGTGTGACAATAACTCCTTACAATTAAAAATGTCAGTGTTGTGATGCTTTTCTGCATGTCTTTGTAAGAACAACTGATGAGTTCCATAATTCAGTGCTTGCTGCATCCTCTGGGTAGTGTCACTTACTGGATCACTTGTGAGAAGGGAAAATTCTACTGTAACTGCAGTGGATAGTAGGGCAAGGAGTAGATCAGAAGAAATATTGAAGGATTGGGAACCATTGTAAAAACCAGAAAATAATTAACTTCACGAATGCAAATTTCCTTCCGTGCTAAAGGAGGTAATAGCAAAGGGGTAAAATAATCCTGTTATGAGTACTTTTGTATTCAGCATCTGCATTTATAGCTAAATGCCGGATAATTGTAATATTGGCAGCATATATAAACTGAGAGTAATGCAGCTATTACATTCCCTAATATCTCGTAGAGTTTTCTGTCTACATGAAAAACTACTGTCCTATAAAAATTCATTTTCCAGCTTTTTTTCTGTATTGCAGACATGAAAAAAGAGTAATTATAAATGCTCAGTAACAGAAAGGCAAAGTAGTGATGCTGTTGAGGTTGAGAGTAGAAAACACTTTCATGGGAGCGTGATTCCCATCCTCACATTCAATTCAGGATGTGTTTGTGTTATGTGTATGTATATGTCTCTTGTATAGTACATACAGCATGTACCATGTGGTCACTTAGCAGCCTGTATGTCTTAGATGAAGGAAAAAAGTCAATTTTCAAGTCTCATTGTTAAAATATATATGCATATATCCTGGTTATTTGCTTTCTATTGCTTTAAACCTACTCTTTGTTGAAGCATTTTGGTAATTTCAGACCTTCATTTAAGTTTTGGCTTTTTTAATATTTATACTTTGGAGACAGCTTTTAATGATGTGGTGAAAATGTACTGCAGCTTTAGATATTCTTGTGACCAAACGTATTGTGAATTTTAAGTATAAAGCTTGCAGGCATAGGCCTCAGTTTAGATAATTTATACAATTTTATTGCACCAACTGCCCAGTTCTGCATCAGTCAGCAATTCCTGATGATTTTAAGATCAGGTGTAGCATATAATAGCTTAAAACCTGCTGTGAGGGGAAGATTGAGGAAAAGTCTGAGAGCTGAGGAGTCCCAGTCATATTCATTAACCCAGTGTGATGTGTAACTTCATAGAGCTCACCAACTCAGAAAGTTTTGCTTGATATTTGAACTGACAAACCTCAGCCAGTAATATATATTTTTTTTAATAACCTCTATGGTGCAGTTTTGTTCTAAGGTACGAATAGAAAACTGCAGCATCCACAACAAGGAATGCTTTAGGCTGCATTCAGTATAAAGATTAGATAGCCACAATAATTCTGTTTTTTACCATTATTCCTCTGTAATGTAATTCCTTATATTTAAAAAAAAATATTTTAAAACCTTCCTGTGAATTTAAATACCTTTTTTTCCTGGTTTTTAATCGGCACAAAAAGTTCTATTAGTTACTATAAAAAGCATTTCTTCATTTGCTTTTCTTGTTGATAATTGTTCCCAGTTGAAGTGCTTTTGCCCCTCACCCCCTCTAAAATCGCACAGAATCACAGGACAGTTGAAGTTGGAAGGGACCTCTGGAGGTCATCTGGTGTAACCTCTCTGCTCAAGCAGAGCTATCTCGAGCAGCTTGCCCAGGATCATGTCCAGGTGGTTTTTTAATACCTTCAAGAATAGAAACTACACAATCTCCCATGTTCTTCCGCTTGGTTAACAGTAAAAAAAGTATTTCCTGATGTTCAGACAGAAAAGTTTCAACTCTCTGTAGAAGTACCTCCTAGATAAAGTGAAGAGGTTTTATAAGATTTAAAAGAAGGCTCCACGCTCAGTTTCTGTCAACAAAAGAATATGTAGTTTCAGTTTAACTGAAGTATTATTTAAATGTCATAAAACACCAGAAGCTGATCTAGCCCTAAGAGTTTAAAGGAATTCTCTCTTTCTAGGGAGAAATGCGTAATTATTTTTCTCTTGCAGTGGGAGCTGATTGTCTGGTTGATGTTTTATATAGTCACAGCTACTGTATGGTTTGCTAAAATAATTCTGCTTCATGCAAATAATTTCTGTTAGGGGATCTAAAATAACTCATGACTTTCAGTGGCTTTTTTGGGCTAGGCAAATTAGGGGTAGGAAGTCTGCTGTTTAAGGGCTTGCAGCAACAAGAGATACAGTTCCTCAGCATGCAGAGGGTGCTTCTCCTCTTGTCCAGGGGTGATCTAAAGGGGATGTTGATAAATAAGAGAGAGGAAATGTATCAGCTGTCTTCTTGAACCGACTGACAAAGGTTCAGCTCAAACCTTTCACAACTGCTGATTTAAATACTGGTTTATACTTGCTTAAAACTGTGATGCCTGCAGCAATGGCAAAAAGACTACTGTTTGTCCAGCAGTGTGTTCCTCCAGTTTTGAGACTTTGTTCATTCAGTGAGCATTAAGAGTATATATAATTAGCATCTCCTTGAAGCATAGAGGTGAGCCATAATAGAGAAATGAAAGTGAAAAAACCCATAATACCTGCTTCTGAATCAGCTCAGCACCTCTGACTTTTTTCTCACTTGAGAAGTCAATTAGGTCTTCCTTTCATTTCCAAATTGTTATGACTATCTAAAAAAGGAAGTTTCTCAAATGCAGTTTTGATATGTTATTGTAATTTATTTCTAGAATCAGTTAGTTGCAAGAAAGGTCATCAGTGTGAATTAAAACACTCAAATTCATTATCAGCTTAAAGAGTCCAAAATCTGACTTCAATGCAGTTACTGTATATTTCATTAGTTCCTTATTAGAGAGTACTGTAACTGTTTTCTACTATTTAAGGAGTTAATCCTTGTCATAACTTTCCGTAATATTTTGTTTTTCTTGTTTTTTTTTCAGGGTCAGCCTGGTCCTCAAGTAAGTGCCATCTTATTTTCTTACATAAGTAATAGCTAAATACAGAGCCCACCAAGCTCAGGTTGTCTACAAAGTATTTGACTATATTTTTTATCCTACTGTAAGAAGATAGAAACTGGTAACCATTGCATAATTCTGTAAGAAAAATATTTCCCAAGAGAGAAATATGCCCCCTGCACATGGTTAAGTTCCCTCAGCTGTCTGACCAGATGGTGGGGTTAACAACATAATACTGAATAAAGCAAATCTCCTAACCATGGCTTGAAACTTTGCCACCAAACTTTAAAGCAAGATAAAATAACTTAGCAAATGTGTAGCAAATGTAATACTTCAACTGCTTATTAATCACATGCTAATAATGTTGGTATAATCCAGGCAGCCCTCAGTTATTTTAAATATTGCACTGCTAGCTATTTTGATTAATTAGATACACTGCTTTGAATTAGTTCTGCTTTATTTGAGAATAGTAGAACTTTGTCTTGTGAGCTGTAATTGAAGACATGGAAATCTAGGGACCTATTTCTCCCTTCCAAGGGAGAAGTAGACCAGCAGAAAGGAAGCATTACACATAACAAAAATTAAACATTAATTATTTGAGTGCTATAAAAATATGGAAGAGCCTGGAAATGGGGGAGCAAAGCCAGTACCAATTACTTAGTAAAATGAGTTGAGAAACTCAGCCTTTTTGGATCCTCAGTATGCATTGTGGGAAGTAAGCTTTGGTCTGTGGAACTGTCTTAGCACAAGTTAGTTGCCCGAACCAGGATTTCTGTGATGGCCTTTTGTATTTCAGAATCATAATTGAAAGTTAAAGCTTTACCACCTTACTGAGTGGTGATTTTTTTAAGTTAAGATTTTCATTATGAGAAGCAAGCATTTATTTTAGATTTTTTTGCTTTCTAAACACTGTCTTCTGTTGAAAGACAGATTGATTTTGAAACCCTCAAACCAGTCAGCCTGAATGCACAGTACCCTTGCAGTGCCAGGCTCTGTTTAATAGCATTGTGTAAGATGTCCGTGTGATACTGGAGATGACCACCGCCCATGGTAATTACGTTTCACAGTAGGCTCTTGATGTGTGGGCTACACAGAGAGGTATCTTCAGCCTCTGTGCTGCTGGGGGTCAATGAAGAGAGAGATTGTAATTCTGTGTGGCAGTGTAGCTCTGAACAAGCTCTGTTGAGGACCTGAGGCTGCTACTTGAGCCTGTGGGCAGCCCTGTAGTTGATGTTAACTTGTGCTGCCACCCGTGTCCTTTCCTTCTGGATTTGGACCCCCACCTCCCCCATTTCAGTTGCTTAGAGAGTGTCTCTTGCCTAATGCTTGTAAACAGCTGCTCAGTCTTTGGAGCTTGTATCTCTACATGAAATGCCCTGGGATAGCTGTAGGCAAGGATCCGCCATGGAGATGGCAGCGTTCAGTGCTGTTTCAAGAGCAGAAGGGCAGAGAAATCTTGTCACGGGTGTAAGAGAAGTGAGGTGCAAACCATAGGAAAAACCATCTAAAGATGACCCCCAAAATGTTTTAAGAGAGAATTCTTGCATCTTAACTTCAATAATTCCTCCCAGTGGAAGTGCTCACCTCTGGGTCATCAACATTGTCCTCAGCAACACGTACCATTATTCTTAACAATGCCTTTTCCTCCTTTTCAGCTCAAGATGCTCTTACTGTGTCAGGATGATATGTGTGTACTCATTTCGTCTGGCTGATTGAGTCCAGGAATAATTCTTTTGAGAGCACTGGTGGGGAAGCCATAGTGGCATGGGACAGTCAGAGTCGTGTTCAGCTTCAGATCAAGATGCCTAAACCCAGAAGCTTGTGTGTAGGTGTAGACCTATGAGGTGTCTCAGCCCTCCTTGCAGCCAGTGAAGGTTAGGTCAGTACTCAGTGCACCTAGGAACCCGTTCAGCTCATGGTAAACTCCTTGGGCTCAATTTTGTTGTCTGCATTCAGGCATTTGTTGCTGTGTGAGTTGATCCAGTGTCTCCAGCCTTAGCCGCTGGCTGTTTTATGTACCCGGACTGGAGTCTGTGTTGGACCGTGGTTGTAGCTGTCACTCAGGGGCAGCTGTCCTGGATACCTACGGAATCTCTCAAATGACACTGGCTGCACACATTGGTGCCTCCTAATTCCAGATTCTGACTGTAGGCAGCTACTGAATCAGATAACCATTCTCCTGAATTGCTTTCTAGCCAGTGTTGACATCTGCGTGTCTCAGACAACTACATGGAGGCTGTACATTCAGAAGTCTTTCCCCTTAAACTGAAACTCAGATCCAGATAACTTTGTGGGGCTGCATTTTTTAAATATTGAAAGCAGCATTTTTTAGATATTGAAAGCTGTGGTTGAAAATCTCAAGACTTTTAAAAATTAAAGTATCCACAGAAAACAGAATCTGTTTGCATACAGATAAAATAATTCAAAACCCCTTGGCATGTCATTAAAATAATGCAGCAATCCCAGCCTATTATGGTTGTCAGCAATTTCCTTGGTCTTAACTGTGTCCATGAGAAATTCAAAATTAAAAGTATTGACCACTTTGGTTAGTGAGTAAAGGCTTCCTGGCTTCAAAGAACAAAATTGTTATGCTGACCGGAGAAGCACTTAGAAAGTTTCTGATATCCTAGCCATGCAAGTCCATGCTAAGATGAGGGATGAATTCTAATCCTCACTGTTTTACTAATACCTATTCTTTTTTGCTATGGTTTTATAAAGTACACACTAAATTCACCCCCCACACACCTAATTACTGGGCACAACAGATCAGTAACACCTCCTATCTTTTTAACTTTGAATTTTTTTACTGCTTATTTTCTTCAAAAATATACAACAAAATATAATTTTGCTTCACATTTTCCCATTTTAAGTAGCAAGAAGCTTTATTGCAACTCACGGGGGGGTTTTTTTTCAGAAAAAACTTACGGTTCTATTGTATCTCTCAAAAGTAAAGACCACAATAAAAAACCAAAGAATTTCTAGGCCTTAAAAAACCAAAGTTCTTTCTTATGACTCTGGTCTTCGTAAAAAGAAAGCTATTTTAAGTACCATGAAAACTGTGTTTCTTTATAGAAGAGCAAGTAATAAAATATTTAATATTTTTGCTGAAATTAAATTCTGGCTTTTGAGTGACCCCCCAAAAAATCTAGGTTTTTTTGTTATCTGGAATGTAAATATGTACTTAGATTAGCTTGAACCAGAAAGGGTTCTTCTCCCAATAAATCTATGTAACCAAATTCTGCCCATACTTTCTACTTTCTCTTTTTAAAATAATGGAAGTATTCCATGCTTGTCAGAGAACAAGGTTTAGCTTCTTGTCTAACGTTAATTCCATAACAAATGGATAAAGAGAGAAGGCTTACTATTTTAAACTTTTTTTTGTTGTTTAGAGGAAAAGTTCATCCAAATACTAGAAGCCATGCTTTTAGTATTATGGTGAAGGAAGACAAAACAATCCTTTAAAAAGTCTTGCTGAACTAAAACTATGAACAGCTCTAAGTGTGGGGTAGGGTGGTGTTTTGGTGTGACTTTGTCTTAGCCAGCCAACTGTTTTGTTCTTCGGGGCAATATCCTCTCCCTGGCCTATCTCTAGCCCAACATACTTTGTCTCTCATGTCAGCATACATGAGCACTCTCTGTGTGGGACCTTGAGATACAGCAGCCTCACAGATGCTTCTCCTTTCTCTTTGGCAGCCGTCCAAATCTGCATTAGAAATGGACAAAATATTAATGATTGATATTTGTTTTCATGAGATTCTTGTTTTCCTTTATGTGACACGTCCATGGATGTGGTGTTAGAACAGCCTGAAATTTTCCAGTGCTTTGTGCATGATAAAGGGTTTCCATAGCGATCCTGGTGACAAATGTATGTGCGTCTCTTTTTCACCATCAAGCACCAGGGTACGTAACTGGAGTATTTTTAATTTCTGATGACAGAGGTTCTGATTCATGGTTAAACTGGCTATTACTGGCTTGTGCTGTCAACAGAGCTGGTGGGAACCATTTTAACTTTTAGTTTTCTGGTTTTTGTCAAAGGACAGAAACATGGCAGGCCACAGGCACTAGTTTTGAGTGGTTTTGGAAGGCAGCAGTCCTGGGAAGATATTTATCACTTCCTAGAGAACACTGTGATGGTAGAGAGAACTCCTACATCTTAGAAAAGAGTATCTGGTGGTAGGAATGATGGGAAATAGGGTGTATAAAGAAAATGTACTTTAATTCCTGCTGAGTTTCCCTTTCAGTTTTGGTTGTTTGTTTGGATAGCCATCTGCATTCCACAACCTGTTCAATATTCCTCTCAGTGCATGCCATTCAGTAGTAGGGCAGTTGATAACACCAAGGGATCATGTATGTGTTTCTATGGCTTTTTAAGCTATGGGCAAGGTAAATAATGTCCTATTGACCAGTGCTGCAAAGTGGTCTCTACCTGTCAGGTCGTTAGAGTTGGACGTGTTTCTTTTGTTCTGATCACCATAAATTGAGGTGTAAGCTCCACATTCCTTTTTTCTAGCAGTTTGCTCCCACTAATGCCTCTAGACTCTTCACTTGCATGGAGAGTGGGGGAAGGAGGCAAGAAATACACTTACAAAGGACAAAATCAGCCTAATACTGAAGAAACAGTTCATCGCTTTCAGATACACAGTGCAGCAAAGTTACTGCTCCTGGGAGAATCACAGTGGTTGTACCCAGGCCATCAGCTGTTCTCACTGTAGAGAATGATCTTGTGGGGTGTTTCTCCCTCTGTAAAATTAAACCCTATGCTTCTTTGTAAGCTTCTGATCCATCTGAAGGATTGCATGACTCAGTCTGAATATGCAAATGCTAATCTGCTTTTGAATTACAAGTTGCAGGTCAGATTTTGCTGTCAAACTTTGACAATTAGTTTATTTAACATTAGGTATCAGACTTGTAGAAGTGTGTTTCTTACATTCTTTGTACAAACAAAAAAGATAAATCCTTGGTGCCTTTACTATTAACAACAGTCTACTATAAATTATGAGATCAGTAATTAATCAGAGGGCATCACATAAATAAACAAGCTTATACTAAGTTTCGTATGTATTTAAGCAGGCAGAACTTTAGTTTGCTTGCCATTCTCCTTTCTTAAATGGTAATAGCATTTGTGAACACTTGAAATTGTGAGATCTTTTTAGGAAACAGCCCATGTTGATTTGTGAACGTGAAGAAACAAATGCCATTTTCATGGCTTTTCATTTTATGTTAGTTGCTAAAATGAACCACATCAGAAAATGTAAGAGGAGAAATCATGCTCAAAACTTCGTTTACTGTACACATAAGTGTTTATGACACAAAAGATGCTAGAAATGTGTCTTCTCAGATGGAGATAATGCATTTAATTCTTTTTAAGTATGATGTTTTCTCAGCTTTGTATGTAATAAAATAGAAGTTAATTTTGTTAAAAGGCATTGACAACAACAGTGAGCACTTTCAAACTATAAAACACTGGTAGATTTATGCACATGTGTAAACCAGAAGAGTTGTGAATATTAAATGGTTTTCTTGGCTAAGCAGATAGGATTGGTGCAAGTAAGAGGATTCTTTGCTCTGTAAAGAAGAGAATACAGAATTGGAGATTTAGGGGCAGATTGTTCTGAACTATCAGTTTTACCAATACTAAGGAAGCACCACACATAATTTAAAAAGGCAGAGGAGAGTAAAAGTTCCAGGCATCAACAAACAAAATTCTTGTACCATTTGATACTATGCTCTGCTTTCAACATATTTTATGTGTCTTTTCCCACCCTTTTATTGGGAATTGCAAAGGAGCCTCTAATGGCAGATTGATGACTTCCCTCAGTACCCTGCTAAGTGAACTTAGCTGGGGATAATTAGACTTTTTTGAGCTCTGCTCATCAGGCTCTGTCAGACACCAAGAGGGGGCCAGTCTCCTACCCCAACTGTGCTACTGTGTTCTTTTACTTACTCTGGTAGGCGTGCTTTTGAGTTACAATTTCAGTAACTATCTGGTGCTGAAATAGCAAGATGTTCAGATGTTCCACAGCATTTCCTGGAACAGATAATTTATTTCTGATTTTCTTGCTTGATTCACAAAGTATCAGACTTGAATTCTGTTAATTTTACAATTACTGATTCAGTCTGGGTTTTGATTTTCTCCAAACACAAAAATAAGAATATTCATTGGACAGAATTCTGTGAAAAGGGCTCTTCATGCAACCTAACTATCAGCTCTGGATGTCCTTGTAAAAAAAATTCTGCTCTTATGAAGGTGGCTTCTTTTACTGAATCTGAAGATCTCCTTTGGGAGTAGCTATATGCTATAGATAAAGAAAGCTTGGAAGATGGGGGTTGAGAACAGTTTGTTTGACCCAAAACTTTTAGAGGTTGATCTTACTTCATAGTTCACATAGCAACAATTTATGATGCTGTTAGTCTGAAAAAACAAGCCCTAAAATAAGACAACACATAAAACTTATATTTAAAACTCTAAAAGAAAATATGCACGAGAGTTTTCTATTTGTAGGATGTTACCAACTTTTCTTCGTGGTGGCATCATTAATTTTTGAAAAGAATTGGGTTTGTTTTAATAAAATAAACATGAAGGTCTGATTCACCGGTTACATATGCCAGTATAAATGTGATGGGGAATCACACATCAGCATTCCATCAATTCATCTAGAAGTTCCAGCTGTCACCAGGGCATAGTAGATCTTCTAACAGCAAGTGAGAAACTGTGAAGAAAAAATTACTTGCAAGCCTTAATTTGGTAAAACATTGCTTAGCTTAACAGAGTACGTGTGAGTACAAAAAAGCAATTGCAAACTTAGTACTGTGGTTCCATTATGGCATTACAAAGGGTTGTCAAAATATAATTAAGGACTCTGAAATATTTCTTGTATTCCTAAATCATTTCTTTATCAAATGACCTTTGTATTTTCTTCCTCTTATTCTACATATGGCAGAAACACGCTAGTGCGTTCTGTATTCCATTAGGGATTATGTCAGAGCAACGTATTGCACTCTGTTCAGGAATATTATATATATTCTACTATCCTGCTGCACATGTTTTTAATTTGATATTAAACTCATGCTGGCTTATTGTTTTTAGTGATCTTCATGCTGTATTTCAGCTTTGAATTCCAGTTCAATTTGTTGCAGATCCCAGTAGTTTCACTAGCTTTAATTAAAAAAAACAGAAATTAAGAGTTATAAAAATGTGTGTTTCATCAAGCTTATTGTGACTTGAAGATAATGCTGTGATGCCTAAGACTTTAGTCTTCCACAAGGTTTTCAAAATATCAGAGATTCTTTGAAAGCCATTATCAGTTCAGAGACTGGTGATGTTTTGTGCTAGATGCTTGAAAGTCCTGTAAACTTGAGCAGACCTGGGAGATTTGGATCTCAGGCTGGTAGAGGAAACCTTCAAAATTTATATTTCCCGTCATAAATTGACAGTCCTGTGAACTGAAACTTTACTTTAAGCAAATTTACATATTAGTAGAAATGGTTTAGGCTTTTCATATTGAATTGATGATGGCATGATGAGTGGTGCTGATATGTTATTCCTTCCTGTAAGTATGAGTCAAGTTTTGAGGAGAGAAGGAAGAAAAAGCCATAAAATGCAGCAGTAACTTTCATTGGCGTATTCTATGTACTGCCAGTAATGTTACTAATGAGCATGGCATGGAAGTGCCCATTCTGTTTGTGAGCTTTAATCCAGATTGCTGTATTTCAAAAATGCTTTGTCTATCCCTGCAATACCATAGGATTTCCTAATACAGTTTTTACTGAGTCCCATCAGTAATATTCAAGAGCTGTGAGCTGCTGGGAAACATGTAAGAGAATCACGTATTTTCAGAAATACAATCCAGCTATATTGCCCAGTGTGTCTGCTAGTGATCATTTGCCAAGAAGAATGAATATCCATTTAAGTATAAATATACATATGTGTTTAATTTCCCCTGAAGATGTTCTGAATTTTGTAGACCATGCTATTAGTCTTGAGGAGAAAACAGTTTTGTTTTTAATAAACTTCATGTTGTCTTAAATCGCTTCCTGTATAAAGATGTTTCCAGCCTTATAGGTTACAAAAATATATTCAGTCATCTCACTTTTACATGTGTCTGCATATAAAAGTATGTGTATGTTTGTAGCTGATATAAAAATTCATCTGCATTTATCTCGTGTTCCATCTCAAACTTAACAAATCTGAACAGTTCTCAAAATAGCTCTATGAAATATGTCATTGTAGTTTTCCCCTTTGTAGATAAGGGAATTGGTGAAGATAAATGAATGATTTAGTTCTTGTAATGACATTTGTTTGTCTTACTGTAACATAAATATTATTTTATATGCTATTTTTTATGCTTTTCTTTCTGCATACTATTTGACGTTAAATAAATTAATCCATGATTTAGGGTTGACACATCCCCATCAAGACTAGAGTTATGATTTAAGAGTGTCAAGTCTTTGCCTCTTTTAAGCAATGATTTGTACCTGGGATGGTTCAGAAGCATTTGCAGTAACCTAATACTTGCAGGTCACCTCAGGTGGGTTTGTGCAGTGTAGCTTTTATCACTACATTTGTCAGACAGTTCTTGTAAAAAGGCTTTTTTGGGTACCAATGGAGCCCGTGCACAGGAACGATTTAAGGGACTACAGAACTTGCAGGAGAGCACAGGAAAGGAAGAATAAGATCCTCAGAGAAATGTATGGTATTTTGCTGAAATAAATTTTTCCCAAGCATTAGCATACCCCGAAGTTCAAAAAGTTACCTAGTTTCTGAAATAATTTCATTGTTCTTAATCTGTGGATGTCTCAGAAGCCTTTCTACCCCTTATGCTATTTTTTACATGGCTGTGGCTTTATACTACTATTTTACTGCCATTTTCTTTTAACTATTCATGATTCAAGTAAACTAACACACATCTTTCACTGTAGCATTTTGTAGTAGCATTTGCAGACAACACTAAAGGAATATCTAAATCTTTCTTTGACATCCTACTACCTTGAATGAGAAAATGTCTCCTGTATTGAGTAGCAAAATTTGGAAAATTAAAAACAGTGTATGGACAGTGTGCCTTGCCTTTGAGATGCTGAGTGAAACTCAGAGCATTGCTACTGAAACCGGTGTGGAGTCACCACAGTAAATGGAAGAATGGAATTGGCCTTCCCTATTTCAAAGTCTGTGTTAAAATCCTCTTGCTGAAAATAGGTTTAGTGTTAAAATACAGTAAATATGTTATCTGCAAAACCTTGTTTGGATGTGAGCTGTGCAGGTTTGCTTGTTTACACAAATTCAGCCTTTATTACTTTACAGTAAATGTGCCTTGATATGATAGCAGGTACAGGACAAAATTCTTCAAAAAACAGCCTTGTTTTGAAACTAGCCCTTATTTCAAATAGATGAACAGAGAGGGTTTTTTTTGTTTTGAATTTCAGTCATCTGTTTCTGTGTAGTTATTCTGTGTAGTTATTTTTTGTAGAGCTGGACCCTGTGCAGCATCTGTTAATGAAGTACATAAATCTCCTAGACTCAGCTGCTGGTCAAAGCAGGATCTGCCTGATAGATATTTGGATGCTATTTCATCACGCAGTAGTAATGCAGACAGCAAAGTTGAAATATCCAAACGGCCAGGGAGCTTGGAAGATGTATTTCGATGACCATAGGTACTTCTACTGTAGGTAGTGAGTGGCAGTGGTGAATCTCCATTGCTCTGAAACTCCCCCCTCCCTTGCTTTCATCCTTTGTCTGTTTTCTTCAAAATATTTGAAGTTCAGCCTGCCATCCTCATCAAAAAGGTTCTTTTAAGTCAAACCAAAAAAAAAAGATTAAATGAGCAAAGGGCACTGTCATTTCAGCTGAATTATCTACCAGGCTGGTAAACAACCAAGGAAGCACCAGAGGTGTTTGAATTGCAGAAGCCACTGTTCAGGTTTTAGGTTAAAAAATAGCTGAAACATTGGAATATTAACTACTGTTTTTGAAAATAAAAGGAAGCTGTTAACTCCCAGTGAGGAGCTTTTTTCTTACTAAGCTTTTAGGAATAAATGAGAGTGCTGGCTTATGGATAAAAATCTACCAAAGGAAGTATAAAAAGTACTTAATGGTGAATTTCTTATCTCAAAAGTCTGGAAGAAGGATTTCATGAGTTTGATTGGCAAAATATGTATTTCTTTTTCTTTTCAATTTCTGTTGTGTTAGGAAAGAAAGCCAGAATGTAATTTCATGATCCCAATGCAGTTTTATAAACCCTAAATTTCACTGGACTATATTGGTCTTTCTTTTATGAATCTTTTTTTCTTTTTTGATTTTGGTTTTCTTTTCTTCAAATTTTTGTTTCATTTTAAGGCATGTTAATTGCTTCCATAAAGTAGAATGTTTTAATAGAGTTCAAGGCATCAATGCCCAAAGTATCTCCTTAGACCAGGATGCCAGAAGTATATGAGTATTTTAGAGCAAAATAGCTCTGCATTTGTACATTCTGCTTATTGGCTGCTTGTGGCTACAGTTCCCACTGGCTAGTGCAGAAAACTCCTCTGGAGTGGTACTATGCCACTGTTATTTTAATAAATGGAGATAATCAGGAGGTTGAGGAGTGCTAGTTACTTCTTCTCCTTTGTTTCATACCCCTTTCAATGTTCAATGCAAAATAAAAGGCATGAAATCTGTAGAAATAAAAACAATTTAGAGCTATAAAATTTTTCCTGCTTCAGTAGTTTGACACAAAAATAATGCAGTTCTTCCAAAGAAAAGGTGGATCAATCAATGTTGAAAAATCTTTGCACTCCAGTTCTTGTTGTTGTAAAATTCGAAAGCAGCCTTCAATTCTTCTTTGTCTTCCTGTTTACCAAGCATTATTTTTTACAGATTTTTAATTCATTGAATTGCTCTGGCATCATTGCTGTTAAATATAATGAATACTTATTAAAAAAGGTACAGGACTCTAAATCAACTACACTTTCTTTTATTATCGAATCTTACAAGCTATTAAATCTTATCAAGAATCCCATGACTTAAAATAAATATTTTCTTCTATTGACAGCAGACTTATTTTTGTCTATTCCATAGCTACCATGCTATATATTAACTTTTCTCTCTCTCGTGGCATAACCACTCAACTATTGAGTGAATGCTGGTATAGAAATGCAATATTGTTTTTTAAATCCCACCACCAGCATGCTCTCACACACACACAGACACACACACGAAAGCATGGATATTCCTGCTGGAGAGGGGATAAAAAAAAAAAATTCTTCTGTAAGGTCATCTAGTACAGGATCAAGTGGGAAAAAAAAGAAGAGGAGGAAGAAGTAGGGAGGCTCTGTGAAGGTAAAGGAGTGAAAAACAGCCTACCTGAGTTACTAAACGAGGAGGAGTTAATCTTGCTCATACTACACTTTTTAGCAGGGCCTGTTATGATAGTTCAAGGGTTACTGGTTTTAAACTAAAAGAGGGTAGATTGAGACTAGATGTATAGAGAAGAAATTTTTTGCAATGAGGATGGCAAAACACTGGCACAGGTTGCCCAGACAGGTGGTGGATGCCTCATCCCTGGAAACACTCAAGGTCAGGTTGGATAGGCAACTTCTTGACCAGCAACCTGTTCAAGTTGAAGATGTTCCTGCTCATTGCAGGGGGGATGGACTAAATGACCTTTAAATCCTTCCAACCCAAACTGCTTGGTGATTCTAAGATAACATGTGATGCTTTTTCAGGTCTCAGGTGGACATCTAATGAGACAGGGATCTGCTGGAGGATGGGTGGAAGTGTAGGAAGCCTCAATCGGTCTGTATCAAAAATGTCTCATTTTTGAGATGTTTTATAAACCAAATATTGAACACTGAAGCTGATAATATGTTGTCATTAAAAATATTGTTAAAAATCATAGATTGAACTCCAAAAAATCCTGAGACTGTGGTGGAAATAGCAAATATAACAGTAATAGTATAAAAAGCTCCCTGTTCAGTCTGCTTTCTGAATTTTGATTCTGTAGAGCCCACATCAGTTGTGTTTTCTTATGTCTTCCTGCAGTTCTGAGTGCCAGCCAAAAATTTGTGTGTTTCTGTGTTTTTGAAGTAACCAGGATTGTGTTTGTATCTTCCTTGCAGTCGTCCTTACTTCCTGTTATTGAAATCAGTAACTCTGGTTGTTTTCTTATAACATGAGAAGTATTAGATTTTCTCATCTGTGTTTTTATGTCCTCTTTTACCAGCTTACAGGAGTGGAATTTCCTTGTGGTGTTTTTTGGGGTTTTTTTACAGCATTGCATCAAATCTCTAACATCATCAGTAAACTTCTGCTTATCTAATAAGTAGGAGAATAGGAAGGTGCACTGTGGACGAGGCAATGAGAGCTGAGATTCAGGAAATACATGTATTACAGTGCACTGAGCAGTAAGTGAAAGTCAGAAGGCTTCTGACTTTACCAGAAGCCATTTTCTTTTCTTTAAGAGTGTGCCAGTTTTTTCTGCTACCCTGAAATGGTCTGACTGGCATATACAGCAGCTACTTGACTCACAAGAAACTTAGTAGATTCGAATCATTATGTTTCCTTAAATTAATTTGTGGAAATAGTAAAGCTGATCCTTATTTTTTCATGCTCAGGCTATGGGTACGTGATCACATACCCTCTGTACCATAGAATCTTTGTAGGACTGTTTGTGTTGTTTTGTAGGTTTTCAAAGAAAAACATTATGTTTGTCTGTAGAAGGAAGGGAAAGGAGAGCAGAAGATGACAGTCTTACTGATTAATCAAAGAAAGAAAGCATGTCAGAGTAAGGAAGAGGATATCCCCTTTAGCAGGTTCTTGCTTGGGACACTGGGCCTTGTGCTTCTTCCTGGGTCCTGGATTAGTGAGTCAGCAGCGACCCTTTTGCAGCTTCTAGTGTGAGCTGATGGTTTTTGTGAGCAGCATTATGAATTTCAAAGAAAAGCACCCCATCCCAACCTCAGCAAGAGCACTGCATGAGAAATGAATGTCTAAATTACAGTCTAAATGGTTTCTTGACACATTTTGGGTAGACTGTGTTCTACTGCCTGTAGTTTATAAACTTGTCTGATTTATATATTGCTATAAATCACTGACTTCTGAATACAGTTGTATGAATTTACGGCAGGAGTCATTTATAATTTGCTTGTTGTGAATGTTAACTGAGCTGTTTATCTAGATTGCTATATAAATCAGTTTTATATTTCTCAGCTTAAATTATCTACATAATGTTTTTTTAGTCAGTCACCATTATTGTGTCAGAAATTCAGGTTTCTTTTTCTCTGCCTTAGGATATTTTAACCTTTAGAATATAAGGGGAGGAAATTAAATATCGGTAAGAGTCTTTTGAGAGGTGGTTGGTTGAGGTTTTCATCCTAAGTCAGTCATATTACAGGGGAAGAATAAAACATGTAAAAAAAGGGACTTCAGCAGTAGAAACTGTTCAGATTCACTGAAAATTCTTCTGAGTACTTGTAAAATTGATGCAAGGTGAAATGTTGGCATTGTAAACTAGCATATGTAAACACTGGCTGAAAACGTGGCCAAGCTCAGCAGATGCCAAAACCACGTTGCTCAGTAGTTCAGGGCTTGCGTAGTGGACACAAGACTGAAATGAGTGTAGGAACTTTGAAGTAGCTCTGAAACACAGCGGTGTTTCATAACACTCTGTGTAACCTCCTATGATTCAGCATATCTGACCCTAATATTTTGCAGCAATTATAGGATAAACTGGAGACTGTTGTTCCAGTCAGATTCTTGTAATTTATTGAAGTCATGAGTCAAGTTTCAAAGAAAGAAAGTTTGACTTTTGTATCCAATTATTTTGTTGTTACATGCTAAAGCCACCTTTTACCCTCAAAGTAATCTGCAGTATTGAATTAACTTAGGCAATGCAAGGCACGCTATTTAGTTGTGAAAACATGATTAAACTAAGCTGGCAAATTGATTCCCATTTTGGATTTTTCTGGATGACATTGGAATAGCTAGTTCACTTTTCTGCTCCTCTCTGCAAGGCCACTGTTCCTTAAGCTGCCAGTCACACTGTGGGTGCTGTAGCTGCTGGTAGGGATGACTGCTCTTCGATCCCAAAGGAAAGTGAAGGCTGAACCCTGCAAACTGCATTCAGTCCTCCAGCTGCCAGCTTGCCTTAGCCTGTGGTGGGAATGTAGGAAAGCAGTGACTGTGTCTGAAAGGTTATTATCACTTGTGTCTTCTGTGGTAGCTCTGTCTGATGGGAGCTGTCAGATTTGACATGTCATGTTCCTTAGGAGCTGTGAAGGTGAATGATCCCAATGGGACCTGGGACTGTCACAGTCCAACTGATTCCATTGTTTGTTTGGTTGGTTGTCACCAGCTTGTGCTGGGGACTGGCAGGTCCTTTTTACAGGGGCATCATATGGGCTAACAGGAAAAAATCTGCATTCCTCTGTCCTGACTATGGAGCTTTCTACAGAACCTTCAGCATGGCTGTTTCTTTGAACCCTGTACTAAGAATCCCTTACTATTTTCAGTTCTACTGTCCCATCAATGCTTGGAGCCTTTTGGGTGAGTTTACAGCAGAACTTCTGTATTGTGTCTAAAGGCAGATCTGTAGCAATAGAAATGTGGAGAGAATATATCTAAGATAAGATAATTTTGATAATTATGAATGCTTGTAAAACCAGTATAAGTCAACTACTGGCTTTTTAAGAGGTCTCTGAATGTAACTTTTGCAAAACTATATAGGTGCCAGTGGCATCAAAGGTGGAATACAAAATTAGCATCTTTCAGGGAACGAATTATAAAATTTCAGCTGTGTGGAAAAAATCACGCTGATCACACTAGGTTAATTCTAAGGGAATGTTGTCTGATGAAGACTGCAAGGATCAGTCTCCTGTTTTCTAGTATTGCATTCTCTTGCCTTTCTATTCTTGTACACATATTTATAATAATGTAAAACTTCATCAGAGAATGGAAATGGGATTTTGATAGGAAAAAAAAAGAAAAAAAAAAGGGTCACCTGTCAGTAATCCTGAACATGGCTGTTTTTTGGATTTGACCCTGATTTCAGCTTTGTTCTTGGCTGGCAGGTGCCTGGAGGCCTTTCAGTCTGCTTTAGGAGACCTTGTTTTAAAAACAGTAGTATTTTTCGCCTAATTATGAATGCAGATTTTGCATGTGTTTGAGATTTACAAGGCCTTGCTTATGTGAAACAGGCTATAAACTCTCCTTGGAAATGTATAGTAGTCTGGAGTAGATAATTACACTTTGAGAAAAGAGCCTCTGTTTCCAGTGAAAACACTGTAAAGTTATTTCAGAAATGCTCTGACCTCAGACGTTTCATATAACTTACACAAAATGCTTTCACATTTGTTCGGCAGCTCGCGGCTTGATCTCTGCCATCTCATAAACGAAAGCACAGAAGTCTCCCTGGGAAAAAAGCAGCAAGTCTATGCTGTGGCCTACAAAACTAGTGTTATTTTACTCACTCTGTGCTTTGTGTCTGTACCCTTAAACAGGAGAAACCTTGCCCTCCTTTAAACAAATCTGTGTCCTAATCACACCCCACCCCCACAAACCCAACTTTCCCTCAGATTTTTCTTCCTCCCTGCCTCCACTCATTGTACACACACTAATAAACTCTGCAGCAAAAACTTTGGGAGCATTTCTCAGCACAAATGGAAAGAAGATGTCAAAGGCTGAGGATAGGAATTTTCTGTTTAAAGTTGCAAAAACAATAGAGGACAATTGAAACAGTGGGCGAAAAGCCAGAGATGGGTGAACAAGCCATGAAAGTATTGCATTAATTTTTATTTTCGTGAAACCCCACTGGTTCTCTTCACTTGCATTCAGAAGAGCTATTTTTGTTTGCAATTGTTTGTTTGTTTTTCAAGACTCTTGTGGAAAGCAAAAGCATTGCAAATGCAAGTGAAGAGACTTTTGAGAATGTTCACACCAGAAATACTCTTGTCGCCTTTTGAAAAGCTGTTTTTAACTCCTGGTGCAATAAAATTGTCAGATGTTTTTGAAGACTTTTATGAAAAATTTGTGTACTGGAAGGGTGACTCGATAGAGGTGATGGTGTGTGCCACTCAGGGAGAGAAAACACCAAACAGTGAGAAACAAAACAAATTCTGATTACGATGAGCACAGATAATTTTCAGAAAATCCTGCACAGAAAAAGGAGGGAAAAAAAAAAGAGATATATGATTCAGTCTTATTAAAAAACATGTTTGGGTATGGACTGTGCTTTCAGAGAACTCTTAACAGAGGAAAATATGCAGGGTAGGGGCAGGGGCCACTTGTGCAGCTGGAGATGGCTGAACATACTGCCAGCAGTTGTACCAGGGAGACAGTGAGTAGCCCTGCAGATCTGGTGGCTGAACCCCTCATGTGAGCTCTAACTTGTTTCTGTTCCAGTGAGCCAGCTTAGTTCAGGCAGCTGATGTGATCTCTCCTGTGTTAATTTCTACCAACAGGCAGAGCTGTGGCAAGCACACCTCAGGAAAGTTAATGAGCCAAAACCCATCAGAAGCAGGGCCGCTCTTGGGCATAAGAACAGCATTGAGCATCTAAATGAAGGCAGCAACAGCTCCCACAAGACAACATCTGTTTACAGTCTCAGTCATGTCATGTTATCTATAATTTCATGCCTAAGGCCCAAGAAATTGGATTCTGACTGTAGCAGATAGAGGTCATGCTATTTGCACTTTGCAGCCAGTAAGATGTTCAGAGCCGTAGTGGCTTGATAATTGGAGGAGGTAGAACACGTGAGCACAGCCCTTCGCTTGTGCTCAGCATTCGCTGTGGAAAAGGCAGCAACAGCCAGCACTGACTGGTTTTAGTCCTTCCCATCTTGTAATTGCTGTGTTACTGATGGTATGAGTTTGCAAATTCACAAGCTCGGCAGCATGTATGTGTGAGCTTTAAAGCAGACCTGCTCTGCTGTAATATCACATCACAGTATGTGTATGTGGGGACTAGCTAGAAGTAGACAGTGCTGCACGTAGTTTTCAGTATGTATTTATGTGAACATGTGAACTGGGAAAGGACAGTAAGGGTTAAAGTATTAAAAAAAAAAATAGATGGAGAGACCTTAAAGGTGCAGCTAGGTTATATCTATTCCTTAAATTATTTTGTTTAATTTGTTTTTAAAGAGGCCGAGTGCTTGCAGGGCAACACAAAGTGGGCAGGGGTCATAGTTAATTGAGCAGATAGTTTCCACTCTGCTGGCACTGAGCACTGTCCTTCCTGAAGGAGACGTAGGGACATCAGGAGGCAGACTTGTTTCTGTGTCCTCTGCAGCAGACAGAAGAGATGGCAGGTCATGGAAGAAGAGGCATATGCTTTAACTCCTTGAAAGATTTAACAGCAGATGCTCTTCTCTGGCATGCATCAGAAGCCCTTAAAACTAAGCAGAAAACTGGCTTCAGCAGAGATTCTCAGACTTGCCTGTGGTTGATCACGTCTTTAATATACAGCAGACTGACCTCCATTCCACTGCATTTATGGGAACCACATGAATTTTTACCAGTGTTGTTGGTGACAATCTCTTCTTGTTCTGCATGCATACACCCTCACAGACACACACACACACTGCCACACACTCTCTTTGTGTTATAACAGTGAACCATGCTAGCTTGAATGGCTCCTTCTCTGTTTACAGCTGCTTTCAAATGTATCTCAGGTCCTTCTTTGTAATGAAACACCTGCATATCTTTCAGAAAGCTGGAGGTAGAGTCTGCACTGTGTAAGCAGCCAGTTTTCTGCAGACTGGTAGCATTTTTATTCACAAGATACTAACCTGAAAAACTAGTGGTTTAGAAACCTGCTGGTAGCTTTCTGGAAAGTGCTCAATAAAAATAGAATAGGAAAAGACCTCCATATTTGTGATTCTTTCACCTTACTGTTTGTTGGGTAGTAAGTAACGAAAAAGTAATACTCCTGGAAAATCATGTTCCACAAAGAGCTCATTTTGCCTAAACAGTATGCTTGAGACTAAACATCAGTATTGCCAAAGAAAGGAATGAGAACCCTAATTTTAGATTTCCTAATCCATTTTTCCTTGGCAATCTAAGACAAGGAGGGTGCCAAGATACTTGACAGATTTATATGTATTTGAATTTATTAAGTGCACTTGCAAAGAACTTTTATAGTCTTAGAAAACTTTTATTATCTGATAGGAGATAAACTATTGTCCCTAAGTGAAATCAGTAGAAATGTTGCCATTTCAGGCAGTTTTGCTTGTCTAAGTAGACTGATTCAACACACAGGATTAGCAAACTATTCAAGAAATAGTGTGCAGTTCCTATTATTAGCACGGTGAAGAAGCCATCTCTGGAATAGCCCTGGCACTTGGGAGTTAAAAATTATAAGGAAATACATAGTTGGGAAGAAATTGCAGGTTGGCAAAGACCTGTTTCTTGCTGTGTCCCAGGACTTCATCAGTATCAGTAATTAATCTTTGCCTTTGTTTCTTTCAGGGCCCTCCTGGTCCAAAAGGCGAGAAGGTGAGTTGATGTTCGGGTGATTCTTACAAGGTGACTGGAAAGCCCTCCCAGCATGAACTCAAGAGACCATTTGTATTGATGCAGTGAAATGTTAGATGATGTAAGAGAGCTGGGTAGCACACAGATGCTGTGTTAAACCTATCATCTCATCTTTCCACTTTGCAGGGAGATCAAGGTGATCAGGGCCCTCGGGTAAGCATCTTAAAAAACAATGTTACACTTCCCCTTCGCTGAGTAGGCAATTAGTCTTTAGTGCAAAACTAAATCAAAATACACTGTCTGAGCTAATTATGCTTATTAGCTGCATTTACCCTGCATGTTGAAGTGTCTGCAGGACAGCAATAGTGAACGTGAACAGGAAGTGTCTGGGAAGATGTGAGGGATTCCATGGTGTACAGTTTCCATTATGGGTGGAAGCAGGTTTCACAGTGATTTTGCTCTGCTGTATGAAGCTGGCTTTCCTAACCAAACTATTCAGTTTCCCCAGCAATGTGTTCACGCCATGCATGGGCTTCCACAATGCAGAGGGCCAGTGGGTTTCTAATAAATGTACTTCTGGATTTCATGCAAAATGTAGCTAATATTTAGTGAATTATAAACAAATATAATGTATGCATGTGTTAGCTTTTTTTCCTGACATTTATGTATTTAATATTTTTAATTATAACAATATAAACACCTCACAGTTACAATCCAGATAGTTAGAACATGGTTTAATTTAGGAAATGTAAAGGTTCTTTTAATTTCTAAATATCATGTTTATTTTAACAGAGAAATAGAGGAATACAGGAGTGTAAGTTCAGATGGATTGGCTGTGCTAGTTCACTCTTCTTTACATCTGTGCTTCATTAGAAAACGCCTGGTTACATTGTTCGGATGATATAGTAACTCTCTTTGGTTACTTGTTTATAATTTTTTCCATAACAGTATGTTCCATGGATTATTTTCTTCTGTTAACTACGTTAAATATTTTGAATTTGCAACTTTATTTTATTCTACTGTTTTGTTTCATATAATTTGATTTAATTGGATTTTACATTTTTTCAGTCAGTAAGATTATCTAAAGTCACAACATGCTTTTACAGCTGATTTTGATGTTCTGTTAAATACCAGGGTGTCCTGTTATGCTTGGTGCTGGGGCTGCACATCATAAAGACAGCGGCCTGAGAGTGAATAGCTTTAAATATTATTTCAGTTTAAATTCAATAAGAAGAGTTGAAAAATGACTTACATAAATAAAAGGAACTAGAGAGTCAGAATGAGAGCAACGTGCTTTTTATCTAAGCTAACTAATACACGAACTAAAGGTTCTGAATGATGTAAAAATTTCCTTCTAACTTCTAAGCAAATTTAGTGTCTCTCAGAGGCTGTACTGGGCTGATATTTTGTTTGGTTCTGTGCTACAGAGCTTCACAGGGAATGGGAGGAGAGAAATGGTGAGGGAGGAGAGCAGTGCATTGCCTGTGGCTTAGGAGAGGATGCTCCATTCAGGTGGCATAAGACAGGCCCACGTGTAAGTGCTTGCACTGAGTGGCCTTACATTCAAAAGAATGCATGTTTCTTGCATTCATGTTCACAACTGTGGCCTTAGATGTGAAAGAACAGGAGAGAAAATTTGATGGAAGTATCAGGGAGGGATGCAATAACAAATATGTAAGAGCAGCATTGTGAAGAAGATTGTGTAAGTGAGGATGAGAATCTGGAATTATGACTGTTAGAGGAGCTTCCAGGGAAAGACCGAGAGGTCTGAACACTGGAGAACAGATGAAGTGGTATCAACACAAGAGAATGATGATGCAGAAATCTTGGCAAAATGTTGAAGAGATGTAAGAACTATTAAGTGGTTAAGCATGTGTGGCTTTCAGTGCCTGGTCTGGAAGTGTTGGCAATGCCCAGTAAGAAGATGAAGGTTTGGTCAGTGTTACTGCAGTGGGACCTCTGCTACGCAGAGACTGTTGTGTCCCACTTTGCCAAGATATACTCCCTGTACTGGCAGGCAGTAGAGTCCTTACTGAGCCATGCAAATCGTGGTTATGACTACTTTGTAGGTTTGGTGAATCAAGTGCAGATAAAAAGCAGAAAATATCCAACCTGAGGAATTAATGTATGAGGACATCACAAAGTTGTATCTGCAGCAGCAGCTGGCACTTTAGACTGAATTCTGTATCTGATTACAGAAAAGGAATTCAATAAGGTCAGCAGTGGAGAGGAAGAGGTGGTGACCAGCATCTTGTGGGCAAGCTGAAACTTTCCCAACTCTTTAGTCAATGCAGGTTGCAGTGACACACCTCCTTTTTAAGTATATGGGTCTAACTTGGGAAATTTAACCAGTGTTGTTGGTTTTCCTTTAATCTATTGTGAATGTGTTCTACAGCAACTTCTCCTTTTTTCCCCTGCATATTTCACAAGTAATAAGTTCTATGAAGCCTCTGACCATTTTATGTTTCATGGTACAGCAGTTATCTCTTCTGATGACTGTCTTCAGGGTGAATCTGCTCAGCCTGCTGTGCCAGGGGATTTGCAATATAATTAATAGAAATTTTATGTATAAGCCACTCATGCACCAAATGAAACTAAACCCATTTAGTCCTGGTTGGTTACCTTTGCACATAGTTTTCCGTCACTGCACGTGTAAAATAAATGGGTTTGGAGGTAATGGCACACAATGTTATTTTTGAAAAATATTGTAAATGAAAGTAACTGGGGCATGACATTAATGCTTGGATTTGACAAGTTTGCAGACAGATCGGATATAATATCCAAGAGCAATGAACATTTTAATGCTAATTCATCTTTTACAGGTAAGGTGCCTGAAGTTTCTTTGGGTTTATATTTTTACATATTGGCTTGAAACAAGCGTTTAACTTAGTGAAAACTGTTAGTGTTCCAAGTTATGACTGAAATTTCAAAATGACCCTTATTCTTTAGAAAAACTGCTTGCTTTCCTCCAGGCATTTTAGTAAAAGAAATCAAAATAAAATGTAAAGACTGTCCAGGTCAAGATGAGACCTTAAACTTCCAAAATTTTGCTGAAAAGAAAATATATTTGTGAAAACATTTTGCAGAGGCAAAGATAATGTTGTTTTCTGTCCCACCCAAGTTTTCACCTTGAGATTTTTTGCAGGATCCTTCTTTCTGAAATAATTTCAAAACCGTAAAAATAGTGATCAGTTATCTGAAAATGTTCACAGTCACTGGGCATGTGGAATATATAGTGAAATGCTTTGAAGTTCAGGTTTTCTTGAAAATACCGTCAATAAAGTCATACACCAAGAACTCAACACTGCAAATACCACCCAGTGATCAGGCACTTGTATTTTTAGAATAATGTGGCTGGGTTTTTTTGTCGGTTTTTTGAAAGAATCTGAGGAGTTTTCTTAAGAATTCAGAAGTAATCTGTGGGTGTCTCCTTCACTGTGCAGAGATGGCATAAGGGTTGTAGTTCATAATGCCATGTTGCTTGATCTGACTATGTCCATGCTGTCTGTGGAAAATATGAGCCAAAACACATTCTAGTAGTGTGAGTGATATTGAAATTCATACCCTGAGTGCGAGTTTGAGCAGCAAGTTAATATAGCTTTTAATCATATGAGACCACCGATAAGGTAGTGATGGTGAGTCCTGATCTTATTTGGAAAAAAATCCTTTTTTATCTCTTTATGTATTTTTATATCGGATCTCTAATTACTCTAAAGTTCTGGTTGAGTAAACATTTAGGTCAAATGCAGAACTAGCTTTCCTCGACACCAGTGTAAGAAATGGTAATGTAAGTACATCTCTTGGATGCTCTTCTTTTTGCAGAGGGCATGGCTTCATGAAATGTCTATGGAGATTTGCTTTACTGTACTGAGCCATGAGAAAATTAAAAATGATGGAGTTTAGCCTGTGGACTGTTAGAATAAATGGTGATATCAGGCTGCTCAGTTCCAGTTGTTCAGCTCTAGTCCAATTTATAAAAAGCCTTTGAAAATTTCATAATGGTAGGATTGCAGAGGATGTATTGTCCAAGTAGGGGCTGCACCTTGGTAATGGAAATTGGTCTTCAGAGGTGAATGTTTGGGAACAGAACAGCTGGTGCAGAATGTCTTACTGGATGTGGAGGGGAACTTTGTACTCAAGGATGAGGAGAAGGCTGAGGCACTTAATGCCTTCTTTGCCTTCAACACGAAGGAACATCCTTCTGTAAATGACATAATAAATATCTTCTTTCCTTTAGTTCAGATACATGAGAGATTGCTTGCTTATCAGGGCTAGAAATCATTAGCTAGCAGGTGGTTTTAAATTGGTCTTGGTCTAGGTGAAATGAGATACCACCTAGAAGCCGTACTTAAGTATTTTCATAAAATAATTTTCTCCTTTTGGTATGTTTAAGTAAATTTTCCTGTTGGCTGGGGTGGCACTGAACTGATAATATCGCTAAAATTTCTTAAGCAGGAAAGATTAAGTTCTAGAAAAGACAGGAACTCAGAAGTTTATTTTATTTTGTTCACCTTTATTGAGTTGAAGATTAAAAACATTCCTTGAGTCCTGTTAAAACAGGTTCAGATAGAGATATAACGTCCTTTTCTAGTTAACCCTTTTCCCTGTTTACTTTTAATATATTTGCTACTTATTTGCTGCCTGGTAGAGAGAAATCATTGCTTGCAAATTCTGCTCTTCAATGCTGACAAACTATTTCAAAATTACCTAATATAGACAAAAATATAATAATAATAATCCTGGAAGCAGTCTATTTACTGAAATAATTAAATACAAATGTGTGTATATATAGACATAAGTTGTCTTTTAAAATTGAAGTATTGCTTCACTTGTTTAATTACAGACACAACTTTTATAAACTATCCCATATTAAAGGGAAATTAAAGATGTGCAAGCAGTAAATTTTGACCTGATTTTTTTTAAAATGAAAAATTTAAAAAGCCTTTTTTAATATGTATACATTGTTACTAGTTAATATGTTTCTAGGAAATATATAGTAAATATTTTGAGCCTTTTCCTACTCCTAGTGACAGTGCATGGAAAACCTGTATTCATGTCCTTAGAATCAGTACCTCAAACATAAATTAGAAAATACTAGTTACTGAGTGATGATTAAACCATGGCCATTAACTTCTCACCCCCCTTTAAAGCCATCCTATGTTGTAGTATATTGGGGGTTTTGGTTTTGGTTGGTTTGTTTGTTGTTGTTGTTGTTTGGTTTTTTTAAGAAAGGAACAGGTTTGCTTCACAAAATAAGTAGTAGTATATAAGTTAATCTGATTTCGTGCCTTCCCCAAAAGCAAAACAGTTTTTTGGAGTGAGGTCAGGCTGACATTGCTAACTGTAATGAATGTAGGTAAATCATTTATGTTAGAGGAAGCTTTGTTCCTAAAATTTTCATGCTGATAATTTTTATCCTCATTCCACATCTTGTCAAAGGGAAAATGTATAGTATTAGAGTCATAGTGTTATGTTAATTAAATACAATTTTGCATAATTTAAACATATTCTATGAATTTCTTCTGCTCTTGATGATTCTTATTTATGTCTAAAAGCATATTTTCTGTTTTACTGTATGCTACTTCAGATGTATAGCAGACGCAGAGTGCTGCTTTAATTTCCTACTTTACCAGTATAATTACACTCATGGTTGTTTCTTCTGTTGTTAATTGTCCTGTGTAAATCAAATTATAGATAAAGTTATAAGCTATATCTTGCTACTGATTCAGACTGCACTCTTGGTGTGCCACAGTAAGAATATTAAAAGAGCATTAGTGATTCCTTCTGTTAACATAACTTTCACCGAAGCAGAATCATTGAGAAAACTTCTGGACATCTGGTTTAATGCCAATTTGTCTGTGAGCAGTTAATTTAACTTCTAAGACTTTGTTTCCTTATCTGCCAGAAGGCAGCAGGGGTATTTACCTACTCCATTCCTGGGACTAATTATCTGTTCTACTTCACTGGTGTTGGGCTGTTGTGGCTCCCCTGTTTTCCATTAAGGCAAAACTAGGGTAACAAATTGGAGCAAGGTAACTTGGAGCTCTGTAACTCAGAGAGGTTAGGAAAGAACTCACATGGTATTGGCTGCCAACTTTGTCTAAAGCACTGGGACGCTCGGACTTGAGAATCAGAGTTCACACGAGTGTCCTTTTGGCTGTGAGTGACTCTCCAGGGCCGAGCTATGCCTTTGATGTTCAGCTCCTGAGGTTCCCTTGGGGAATGCAGAACAGCTGTGACACTCCAGAGAAAGTGCCACATACCTGCTCCCGAGACGAGGATGTTGTCATTCCTGTCTTAAGAGCTAGGCAGTGCGTGTCTTCGCTCTCCACCAGTTGGCTTGCATCTTGCCCCTTTTTAGTAATGCCAGAGGAATGGTGAGGAAGGAAGTCTCTGTACATCCTGTTCCTTTTTCTACTGCCCCATCCTGTGACTGAAAATACATCATGTAGTTGTTATATCTCAAACTACAGCTGTCATGCAGAAGTGCTGCAGAACTGAACATATGAGTTACACAAATTTGATTGAAAACAACTCAAAAAAAATTTAATCCAATCCTAATAACCATCATAGAAGAAGCTTGAACCACTTACCTGCATCACATAACTGCAGCAGGTATAAAATTTGAAGAGAGCCATAAGCCAGGACAGAAGATTTTTCCTTTGAGAAGCAACTTGGTTATGAACCAGCCCATCTTGCAGTTAACTGGATGCTTACCACCACTTTCAGTGAGAGTAGCAGGTTTGCCTTCAGGAGGGATATTTTATGGAGGTCTGATGGTGATCACTCGTCAGAACACATAATTGAGTGGTGTAGAAAAGACATTTGCCTCACTGAAAATTCATCTAATAATAGGACAAAAGTAGAGAAGGGTTGGCTTTTTCAACTTTTATTCAGTTTGAATGCAGTGTCAGGTAGAATTCACTGTGAATACAGAGGTCATTATAGAAAATAATGCTTCTACAGTGATCTGTTTATGCCAGATCTTAAACACTACGTTTTTTTATTTTAATACAAAGTGTGAATCATTATATCACTATTCAAATCAAAACTCTTTTCTGAATGTTTGCCTAGGTGAAAAGAAATTTCTGGATTCTTGTCTTATTGTGATGTGCTGTTTTTGTTTGCTGCTGGAGAAAGCAGCAGTTATGATAAAAGGGATTATATAAAAGAGCTCCTGCTGAGAGTTCATGGCACTGTACAGGGTGATACCAAACACTGTATTCCCCAGGGCAGGTACAATAATTAGCCACAGGACTGGCACTCAGTCTGAGGGATTAATTAGAACTGGAGGTGGTGTTAGAGAGAGGCAGAGCAGCCATAAAGAGTGTCAGGATCACTCTGGCCTGAAGCCTGTGCGATTTGATGTGAAATAGCAGCAGCTGGCTGTAACCTTAGGAAGTGCAAGAGAACAGCAGGTGGTAATTCCTGTCTCATTTACCATGTCTTCAGAGGAACATGCAAGCTTGTGCAGCTTGGGTTTATTGGCAGGTCAGAAGGAAAATCCTAGGGAGGACTGTGACATTTACTATACTGAGCAAATGCAGTAGTCAAACTGGAGCGTACGCAGCGCAGTGTAAAACCAGTAACACTGTTGCTTAATGTTATCATACTTGCCCTGTGACAAAGTTGTAATATTGACCTCATATGGACCAGCGGACAAACCTGAAAATACTGTGAAAAATCTAGGACAGCTAGTGGGAATGACGTCCTTCAAGGATGTGATGAATGTAACAGGAGAACTATTTCATCTAGTAAAAAAATCAGACAGGGGGAATGATACGATGTTCTGGCCTCCCTTGGTTTCCTCAGTAGCCACTGTATGGGGCAAGTGGGCTTTACCTACGCTGCCAGGTAGGTAATGTGGCCCCATGGCTGTTAGCCTCCGTCAAGCGTCGTGTTTTGCTTGGCATTTGGGCAAAAATGGCAGTGAGGCATGCAACAACTGTGCTAATTTAGAAATTGTAACCAGCTCGCATTTCGGGGTGAGCCTGAGTAGCTGTCAGCAGAGGAATTTAGTAGACCAGTGGTCGCTGTTGATGACTGTAGTGTTTTGTATTCTGTTAGGGCCTCCCAGGGTGTAGAACAAGAACCCTTCCTATGTGCAGCTCAAGAATCAAACCAAATAAAGAGAAAATTGAGTAACTTTGAATCCGTCGTTCAGAACAGCTTTAGATAGAGAAAAAATAAAACAGATCCAGGGGATATTTGTGGCTATATTTATAGCAGAGTGACAGGAAAGGAAGAGAAGTCATTTTGTGGGAAGGATAGCTCTTTTTATGCCTTTTTAGAAGCGCGTTGTGTGCCAGCATTATCTTTCATGGATGCCAGAGGGTGCAATGCCTTCTAAAGGCTCCCACACATGTAAAAACTATGGACCCATTGTAGTTTCTTTGCTGGGTTCCATTTAGTGTTCCCCTGTTTCTGGCTCTCTCCAAAGATGCGTGTTACTCATGGGGAGATGATCCAGGTCCAAACTGGCATTGCACATATCTCAGTGTTATGTCTAAGATTATGGCCCCTTTGGACAAAGGAAGGAAAGCTTTGTCCTACTTGGGAACAAGCTGAAAGAAGTAGCTAAGTCGCAGATGGAAGAATGGGATTGTCCCCTTTTCTCACGTGTTGTTTCTGTAGGCAGAAAACTGCAGGACTGATAGCTAATCTTGAACTTGCCTATGTGGTGTTGGGAAGCTTTGAGAATGCTGGGGATGGACTGTGAAGTGCTGAATGTAAATGATGTTGTGTACAGCTACACAAATCTTTCCAAAGTCTTTCATTTCTTCCCAATGAAAAAAAGAAATCTTTCATGACAAACCAGTGTATTTTCTGAATAATCGTCTTTCTTAATTAATTCTCAGTTCTCCTTCATGTTGAAGATAAAATAAATCAAAATTAATGAGTTTAAAACATCCAATTGCAAATATGCTAATTTAGAGGTAACTGAAAATTACTGTGCTGTAATTCTAAAGGCTAATAAATAAAAATGAAGTTGTTTAAAAATTTTCTGTTTATCCATTTTTTCAATAAATGTCATTTATTCCTTGCTATTGAGATTTTACTGCTTATGTAGGTTTCTTGTCTGTGCTCATTTCCATTACATGGGTACTGTAGTTTTATCTAGAAGAGAAGTGGACCATGTGCACAGCAGGGCTAATGAGTCACAGATGTAAAGATTCTGACACATTACTAGCTAATAACTTCTTTAACTTATATTCCATAATAAGATAAATGCAAATTTGATACATCTGTTTCCTAAATGATGTATCATTCCAGTCTTTTCAGTGTCTCAGGAGTGAGTCCCTTTATATGTTGTGAGTTTTAGCCTTTTTTGGTTTTGTTTTCTGTTTATTTGTTTCCAAAGAGGAGATTTCAGGTCACTGAGCAATGCAGTTAGCCACACCACAGTTCATCCCAGTGAAGTGGGAAGGCTACACTTAGCCACTGGCTTTATGGGATCGACTTACAGGGTCTCAGCTTCCTCATCTCATGGATGTATAGCAGGAATAAAGATGCTAAATGCAACTCCAAGATGTCAGTGAAGAACATGGATGCATCAGAAAGTCGCTCTGCCTTTTTTGTAAAGAATAGTGCAGTCTTTGTGATCCAGAGGATCTCTGGTGTGATTGCATGTGGAGATGAACAGAGCAAGTATTTGCCACATTAAAAGAGCCTGCTGCAGCTGAGAGACCTGTGAGGCTGCCCTGGCCTCTTGATGCTCCCCACCAGGCCGGCTGGGCTGAAAAGAGCTCCTGTGCTACGGCAACACGGGCTGCACCAGCAGAGCCTTCACACAGGACTCCTCAGAAGCCCCCTTGCCTGGCAGCAAGAGCTGGACACAGCCTTCCCTTTAGGAGGTGCTAAGCTGCCACGGTGCAGCTCCAGGAGGAGCCCCCAGAGGGGCTGTGCTACTAACCCTACCTCTTAAAGGTGGTCTGGGGGCATGTAGGGGGCTTAGAGCTCCCTGCCTATATTTTATTCTATGTTCCTTAGCCTAATGTCTCTCTGCCATTGAACAAGCCACTGCTTCTGACAATGTGCTATGCTAAAGGCAAGGAGAGGACTTAGGGGTTTCCTCCTCTTTAGGAATTCACTGCTCAGCTGCATAAGGTTTTGGCTTTATCAGAAGGTTTAATTCACACCCTACAAGGCAGCTCAAGAAAGGTGTTGAACTGAGAGCAAAATTCACCCCCTTGTATTGTGGCAGCAGGCCACAATTACCACACCCTTCCCTTTTCGTACCAGTACAGTACAAGTTCTGCACATATTGGTAGAGTAGAATATGAGAAACCATATGTGGCATACAACACTTGAGGGGCAAAAATGGATGTGAAGATACTGCTATATATGTCTTGAAAATTTTGACCATGGCCATTATGGACTACCCAAGACCTAGCAGTAGATTTATGTTCAGTGTTCATAGTTGTGTATGTGCTACCAGTTTATGTGCTGAATGTCATATGTTAAACAGAACATGAGGAGCAGGGTATTAATTATGCAAAGCACTTCAGAGTATACTGTCATTGCTGTCAGGTTCTGCAGCAACCCAGAGTCAAAGCTTTCTACATAGATCTCTTGAAGTGCTGTAGTACATTTCAATTGAAAATGGCTCAATCACGTGCTGGCTGATAGTCTTAACAATTGTCAGATGATCATAATTTATTGTAATTTTAAGGAAAGTCACCTTCATGGGATTGCTCCTTCTAAAATCTCTTGATATTTTCATTGTGAACTTGCATCTGCAGTGCAGTGCAGCCCCAGCTCTGTTTCCCATATGACAGAGAGGCCGTTTCCCGTCAGTCAGCAGTGCGGGGTGTACTAAACGTAGTGTTTGTTCTGTTTGTCTGTTAGTAAATTGTCTCTGTGATGTTTGTGTCGTGCTGTTCTCGTACCATGTTGTGCTGTGTCCCTAGGGTCTGCCAGGCTTCCCCACAGTTGCTGCTCTGCACAGTAATCAGATCCTCACCGTCAAGGTTTGTGGCTGACATGTACCTGTTCAGTCAGGTCTCTCTGGATCAGCATAGAAGTGCACATGAAAAATTGTTTTTAATGTGGAATATGAGTGAATCCTTATGGTGTACCTACGCCAACCCTCACTGCCTTTGCATTGATCTAAGTACTCCTGATGCAGAGCATGGTATCAAATCTGTAACTGTGTATAGTGTTACCCCTGGAAATGCCTATATTCCCCATGGTCTTGGTCAGTATTTTATTTTCAGATGAGTTTTTTTCTGTTGTTCGGCTTCCCTGAGGCATACATGAGTGTGGAAAATGTCAGTGAACTCTGTACTGGTTACCTGTAGAGTCAGATATTTGTGTTAGATATCAGAGGTTTACTCTGTACATCCAGATTGTTTCGAAAAGTGGGTTTGCAAATTAAACAGGTTGCAATCTGGTCAAGCTGGAACTTCAGTCCTTATAAAAATAACACCATTCTTCATGGCACAATATGCTGGTTAGAAAATCTGACTGAAAGTTGAACTGGTGCTTTGTCTCTAGAAGCTTTGCTGAAAGAACATTTGAAAATACTGATTGTTAGAGCCCAGGTAATGAAAAAATTAGTACACATAAAGAATTCTCATGCAAAATCTGGGGAGAAGACAGTTATGCATTTAAGTCATTGTATATAAGTTAATTCATAAGCAATATGTCCTGTACAATAGAGGTAAATTTTTTCCAAAAGAAAATGCACAGTTTCTTTCAGGCAGAAGCACCAGTTCATATTACATTAGCTATTACAAATCTAATGAATATGTCTTTATTTCTTTCTCGGGCCTTCTGATGTCTATTCTTCAATTCTCTCATCTCTGATCTTCAACCTTTGACCTCACCTGCCTGATCAGATGGTGTTTCCTAAAATCAATCATGGGTTTCTCTCTGCTGATCAGCAGCTCATTAAACGCCGCCTCATTAAGGTAGTGCTTCATCTCACTGGAGTCTGGTTCTTCTTTACATTCAGTTTACTCTTTGCTGCACCTTTTTGTCAGATGGCTTCTTATAGGAGGTTATTCATTTAAAAATGCTTTGAAATTAAGCAACTGTTAATGGTATTAACAGTTAAAAGACTATGGGTGGCTTTCCTAAGTGATCCACGTTTGAGATGCCAGCAGCTTTTTCCAGCGATTTGCAGCGACGTGCTGGAAATAACTAAAGCACCATTTTGGGGTGTCTTTTCACTTCTAGAGGGGAAGGTAATATGTTTTGACAACTCTCTTGAAAATTGACTTTTATGAATTAATAGGTAAAAATGAAGAGAGTTAGCTAATTGTCACTATAAAACAACCTCCCAAAACAGATGGAAAATTATGTGCAACTTCATGAAAAAGCAGTTATTTTCCATGCTTGTTTTTGAAATATATCCATATATCATTCATGGGCTTGGAAAATTGCTATGCAAATCTGTATATTCTCAGATGCGACTTTTCTTCTTCGCCTCACTTTGTTATGATTATGCAGATCATGAAGCAAACAGATGCTTATCGAAAACAGTCACTTGCTCTGGAGAACTAGATGAGTAAAATATTTCAAGGCTATTCCAAATTTCGGCATATGTGCTATGGTAAGAGAAGCAGTTTGGAATCTGAACCTTCTGCTCTGTGGCTGATTGCACCAGACAGATACAAACTGCTGGTCTTCAAGGCAAAGTGCTCTTTCTGCCATAAGCAGTGAAGAAGTCACTGTCCAGTTCATGGCAGCTTCTTCCAGCCCGTCTTGCACTGTTTATGGGTGAATTGATGTGCTTTTATGTTGTTGATGCCTCTAAAGCAAACTTGTGATGAGTTTTTTGTTGGTTTAGGGGGACCAAGGACAAGCTGGACCCCCTGGACCTCCAGGGCCACCAGGACCCAGAGGTCCCCCAGGAGATACCGGCAAAGATGGTCCTCGTGGGATGCCTGGCTTGACGGTGAGTCAGTCTGTTGCTGCCTTGGTGTCCACGTTTCTCCCCAGTGTATGCCAGCATAGTTTCAAAGACGTTTTCTGAGGTAAGATTGGCAAGTAAGACATGCGGAAGCTGAACCACAGGCGGATTTCATGGTGTACCCAAAGTCCCACACACACAGAACAAGTGTATAGCAGGGCCAGAAGTAACACCAAGGTTCCTTGCCTTCCACGCCTGGCAGTTTCCCCACACTTTCTAAGGTTTCTCAGTTGCTCACTGGTGTTTAATAGCTGTGTGAGGAGAGTCTGCCCCTCTCCACGAGTAATAAATGTTTCTATTCAAACTTCAAGATAAAGCTGAATTTGAGACTTCGTAGTGTGGATGGGCTTGACTTCTCACTTCTTAATGGTTTAACCTCAAAAGTCGTGGAATAAAGTAATAAACTGCTAAAGCTGCCCAAAGTATGATGAAGTTTGTAGTTAGATTCTGCCATCTTTAAACAAGAAGAACAGTACCATTTTCTTTGGCTCAGCCCCCCAATTTCCTTAGGACAAGCAGCAGAATCCAGTATATTGTGTATTGTTTGTTTTAGGCACAGGATCAATCCCACACTTTTTGAACAGATGCCTAAACACATGACTTTTTAGCAAAGTATGTGTTCGATTTTGGTTTTATATTTTGTGGCCTCCTTAATTTTTATTCCTTTGAAAGAAGTATCTCTTTTTCCACCGTGAATGCCACTGTGTTATCAGTGTGGGAATGGAATCACAGACAGGAGGGAGACATGAAAACTGAAACGGCACATGTACAGATGCACACACACCTTCACATGCATGAAAAGTAAAGATTGTGGCCAAGAAGACACATGGGGAACCAGCAAGGTGAGGACCAGCACTGGAAACAGAAACTGGTTTCCTGAAGGAAAAGCACAGGTTGTTACATGAGGCCAAGACAGGAAGGCATAAATTTTTCCTGCAGGGCCTTTTTTAGGTAAAACCAAAAAAGAAAATATCTGCACTCCCATTCTAACCCTATTCAGGTATTAACTGTCTAAATGTAATACAGAATGATAACAGTAAGATGCTGCTAAAATTTCCTGCAAAAATCCAGCAAAGCTGGTCAGTTGAGACCTCTAGGACTCATGGGCTGCTGCTGCTGTTGTTTTGGCTTGATTTTTTACCACTACTTCCCTCCTAAGTTCTAGCTCAAGGTTATGAAATGACATTAAAAGTCTGTAACTCTCATTGTGATGCTTTACTTTGGCAATCTTCTCTTTCTTGTTAATCCTGTGGCACATCAGGCCTTGGGCCTCTTCTGGGTCTCCCTTGTGTTCTTTTATTGTGGTTAAGTGGACTGTGGTCAGCAGAGTTGAGGCTGGTTTGATTTAGCAAGGGCAAGACTGAAACCAGAATCCGTTTCTGACTGCAGTGATAGTGTTTTAGTAGTTCTCATACATGGGGGTGGCAGAATCTGCTGGCCTTGCTGGTTACAGTGTGGCTGCGTGTTGCTTTGTGCTTTTTAGCAAAGGGATCATTAGTGTTTCTCATAAGAGGAAAGTCATGCATTTTGTGCAGTGAGGTCATTCCATTTTATAATAGTTCTGTAGTGATTTTGACTTCAGATGTCAAGACAGAGTTTCTTTTTATAGTTTTTAAGCTGTGGCTATCTTAAGCCTTATAACATTATGGAAAATCAATTAATAATACTGCTTTAGAATCAGATACAAACAAGCACTCAGGTAGAAACCATCCAGTTTGCTGCCCGTTGCTACTGTTCGTGCCCTCAGGTTAATGTTCCTGATCCTCAGAAGGTTTGTTCCTCCATGGCTGTGTGTTACACAGTCAAATAGGAGAGCTGTAAAGGGAGAACTTAGCTGAGATGTAAGGACAGCTTTGTTTTTGAGATAAAGACTTGTGTGGACCTTGGAGCCAGTGAGCTGAAAACAGCAGCTGTACTGTGCTAGGAGCTGGGGCGTTGCAGCATCACGCAGCTATAGGAGGATGTCCTTACAGTGACCAATGACCATTAGGGAGACATTGCCTCTTTTGCAGGGTTAGACAAAGCAGGGCTTCTTCTCCAGCCTGTCCTTCTCAAGCAGGAAGGTTTACAATCACCACAGCTATAATATGGTGGTGTTTTGGGGCAATGACTGGCCACAAACCTGTGCCTTCATGGCTTCTTCCTCCTAGCGATCCTGGTGTGTTTGCAGATGCTGCGTGCTTGCTTCTGAGTGCAATGCACGCATACCCAGAGAAGCAGTTCTGACTCTTTTCAGTTGCCAAGAACAACGACATCAGAACAGTTCTCATCAATTTTATGACAGGCTTTTTTTATGACAAAGCTGCTAAAGAAGACCCTGCAGCTGTGCTGATACAATAGTGCATGGACTGCCCTATGCTCAGTTGGGTTTTCAAGGGAGTGATGTATAAACCAGACCACTAAAATGGTAGGAGCTCTGGGTTTTTTGGATGGGTATTTTTAGCCCGTATTGTATGACTGATATGTTTTACTGTCTCTACAGACAGATGTATGTGTTCATATGGGAAGAAAGGGAAGAAGGTAGATTCTGACTTTATGTAGAGTTGTGCCCACAGAAAGAGAATACATTGGAAAAATGATGGGTTTCCATTTTGAAAGCCAATCCAGGTATTTCACAGCTGAGTAATTATTGCATGGCTTCAGAATACCAATATTCATGGTTTTATGGAACATGGTGATTGACAGTGGTAAGTTATGCCTGCTGACTGAGCTGATGATGCAGAGCAGTAATCTTGGAATATATAAACTGTGGGATACAGCACATATGTGAAAATAACCTTTCTCTGTGTCCTTTAGCACCGTGGAATGGAATATTATATTTGGAACCAAGGGACAGAGTCAAACACCAATACCTAACTCTTGCCTTGAGAACTATACCATTACATGACTGTGAAGTGGTACTTCTTAGATGTCTGTGATTTGGACTACCAGGTTAAAAAGCAAAAAAGTAATATGTTTAATGTGCAGTCAGCTGCCATATCTGTTTAAGAATTTTTAAGATACTCTGTTACTGGATAGAAAACTGGATTCAAGACATGTTGCTGAAATTATTCACTCCTTTTTTTATTCAAAGGGTGAGCCAGGAAAACCAGGAGAACAAGGACTGACAGTAAGTATTCTTTCAGCTTGCTAAGAAAGTGTAACATGACATACACCTTTTAAAATGGGAAATTCCAAAAAGATTTATGGCTGTGTGTTTCCTAACCTTCCTTTGTCACAGGCTATTTGAAGCCTTATTTGTGAAGAAAACACAAGACAGAAAACATCCTCTGTTTAAATACCTGTCACATAAGGCCAACTTCTTTGAGCTTGCAGAAGCAGAGGGAAATAAACAGCTAAGGGCACAGCAAAACAAAAAAAGAACCAAGCCGGGGGTTCACAGCTCCTGGCCCACTCTTGACACTCTCTGAAATTGAGCTCTTTCTACCTTGAGACCACTGAGCAGCACAGGAACCATCTACTTGTTTTACAGGCCAAAATTCAAGCTGTCTCTGTGGCAAGGGCTCTGGACAGAACAGTGAAGATACAGCACTGAAACTCTCAGAATGTTCTCCTCTTCTGAGGTTTCAGCTTTTTCCTCCGTGTGTGTCAAATACTTCCTATTCATCTGGAAGTAAATTGAAGCTCCACTGTTTGTAAATCAGCTTTAGCCACAGGTTAAGGCGTCATAAGTTTCTGCCTGTCACGTATTCCCAGAACTGTGGAACATGCAGTGATTCTTCTGCCTTAAGATCTCTCTAAACACAGTCATTTTTATTTTTATGAGAGATGACAGATTGTAGCCCGAGGCATTTGGTTTTGATTCCTGAGTGCTTCTGAGGAGGAAGTTTATCAGTAATAATCAGCTCAGCAATCAGTGCAGATATGATTGCTATCTGAATTTGTGAAGATTTAAACAGGCGTGGTGATATTTTACCTTGACAAATTGCAAAACATTTTCAATTGAAAAAATCCAGTATCTTTTGAAAGAAAAAAACTGAGATTCTGAGACCTGGAAGTATCTGCTGTGATCAGGTGGTTAAAGGCCTGTACTTTTTCATTTTGCAATAAAGGTTTATTTACAATTTCAAAATCAAAGCCTCCCAAAGGTAGTACCTCGTGTTTTAGCATGCTTCTGGGTTCTTTTTCACTCTGTTCTTCTGGTTTCTGAGGGCCTGGGAAGAATAGATGCAATAGCTAGGAAGGGAGCTTTTTTGGTTTGTTTCCTTGAATTTGGAATATTCTCCTATTTGACCTCTGGGCAGAACTCACTCAGGTTCTGCAATAGTGTCTTCTTTCTATTCAAGACCAGATCTGCAGAGTCACAGGATCCTTGAGGGCTTTTAATCCAGCACCTTTTAGTCCCCATGTTCAGAGCATTCCCACTGCTCTAATGTAACCATCTGTGTGTAAGAACTAAAAAACCGCTACTACTCTGTTTCTCTAAATGCAGATGTGTTTAGATAGGAAGAAAAGGTGTTTAAAAATCAAATCAGCAATCTTGAGTTGTAAAAAAATCCCAGACTACATGAATTTCCACCTCCAAATGTTCACTTGAACAGTCTGACAGCTTAAATGTTAGGTTGTGCATAGATCAAGTAAAGAGCATTGGAGTATCAGGGAGGTAATTAGTCTCTCTTTATTCTTGGTGCTTCTGACATACTCTTTATGCCAGTACAGATTTGCTGACTCTCTTCTCTGTGGAAGATGTTACAATTTTTCAGGGACTGTCTAGCTGCTTCTGACAACTTCTGTCGTGCATTTCACGAATGTCCAAATTGGAAATTCAGATACTGTTGAGGGAATTGCTGCTTTCCCAACATGTATATTGCAAGATGGCATTGCTAGAAGAAATAGGTATACTATGTGGTGAGGAGCACAGGCCTTTTCCTGCCTGGAAAGGAAAATTTTTGTGCATTTTTCACCTATTATTTTTTCAAAGTAAAGGAAAATGGAGATCTCTGCCCAGAGGAGCTTCTAGGTTGTTTCTGCAGGAATTCTTTTGTAAGGACTTGCCTTTGTTTCACACCAAGTGTCTGCAGTCTGAGTTAGCTTCCTGTTTTTCTTCCCGATGAAATTGAGACTGGGAATCCAGTGAGTTTCATAAGGTACTACCAGTCCTTGTCTCCCAAAAGTCCATATGTTGGAGTGTGCTGTGGTTTCCTACTTGCCCACATGTCCAAGGCCCTTTGCAGTAAGAAGCAAGTACTGTGGCATATATTCTGATTCTTTCTCTGAGATTGAGGCAGGATGCAGCCAAGAAGAGCGCTGAATGATGGGAGAGAATCCCTACAGTTTGGGTGCACATGCTGAAAGTTGTGGAAAATGAAGACTGTTTATAGCCTATGGAGCACACTCTCTGCAGCTTTAAATCCCATGGTGCTCTTCGAGTTAAGGAGAGCAGCAGTCCTGACCTCTGGATTATAATAATGGGGACAGAACATTTTTCTCTTTCAAAAGGAATTTTACACCTGTGTTTGGTAACATGCCTTGGTATTTCTAGATGAAGCTACGTGTTATTGATAGAGCTGGGAAACTTAATATGAACCTATGAACGAACAACTGCATAGCTTGAAATTACTTCATTTTCTCACAAGAAGAGGAGTACATCTCTTGAAAAGTACAAGGTACAGCAACAGAAATAGGTAACAGTGTTTTCCAGCTTGCTCTTCAGGATGTAGCACAAGCCCGTGACACCGAGTACCGTGTGTCCCACTGTGTGAATCGATACACACAGGTAACCAGGGCAACCACGAAGCCACAGCTGAAATGCAAAGAGTAGATTTATTTCATCACCTCGCTAACGACATCAGGCAGCTGAGACACACAGAGCCACAGCTCCGTTAGGCTCAGGTCATCCTAGTGAAAAGAGGCACTCACGGGATGCAGGCTCCATTAGGCTCAGCTCATCCTAGCACGCACAGCAGGGTGGGGTGGGGCTGCTACTGGCCCCAGTATATCACAGGGTTCCTGCAGGAGCAGTTTATCACAAGGCTGTGATTCTATGATCGCTCTCTCTCCCAGCAGAAGGCTCAAGCATGTCTGTGACAGTGTGTTATCTCCACACAGGAATTCTGCTTCTCAAAACAGGCAGAGGATGAGCAACAGTAGACATAATAACTGGAGTTTGCCCACACCAGAATTCTTGGTGTTCCCAGCTGCAAGGTCACTTTGAGTGAAATTATTTCCTCCTCGACAAATCTTGTGGGTTTCACCCTTTCCTCCCAACACCTGCTCAAGCAACGTGTCCCTTGATTTACAGAAAGTTGAAATTATTTTAACGCATTTGGAATTCTGGGTATGTTCACGTTCTCCTTTCAATGGAACAGGAAATCCGGTGACTCTAGTGAATAGATGGCAGTTCGCTCCAACTGAGAATCTACTGCCATGGTTTTCTTCATATTTAATGAAGTTCTGTGTTAGGAAATAAAAAGAAAACAATGTTTCAGAGTGATGTTTTGAGAGAGGGCAATAATAACCTTTCTCCCTCTCAGGTGGTAGAGGTCTGCTTGGACCATATACAGAGAATGACAGTGTTTGAGTTCTCTGCCATGAGTTCTGCTTTGGCACAAGAGAGTCCAACTTAAAGACAAGGGATGGCCTTTCTTTTTCCCTATTTCCAGTGTAAAAAAATATGTGGGTTATGGCATGGTGGTGGGACAGTTTAGGACGTGGGAGATTTAGTTGTTTCTTACAGGTGTCTCTCATTCTCTGTTAAAAATCATTCCAAGTTGTCCAAGTGCCAGCCAGTGTTCTTTTGCTCATCTCTCCTTGCAGCTGAGATGTTTGAGAGAACTCTTTGCAAGGGTTTTTTGGCTCTGTATGTTGCTGTGTCAAGAAGAATATGTTTTCTCTTTGAGCCAAGAAATTTCAATTTCTTTTTAGGTGAGATGGAGGTTTAAGTTAAAAAGATGTGACTGCATGCATCTTTAATGTTAGAAGAGAATGAAAGAATGACTGGTAGTTGAAATTTTTGTCTGGTTTCCATGACACTTGAAAGCCCTGCAGATGTACTTTCTTCAAGAGTTGAAGGTATCATTCTTCTGTGCAGGAAGGATTAAGAGAATTCAGAGGGAGGCCAAGCAGTGGGGTGACCAAAGGGATTAAGTTTTGAAATATTATGTGGAACTAGAAAAGTGTATGCTACTCAAGAGAGAAGGCCAGTAGTTTCCATAGCTTTTCAGCCTTTTCAGTTCAAGTTGTGTCCTGCCTCTCATAATTCATCCTGCTTCCCCTGCCATTTGTGTGCAATTCTTGGTGATAAAGATTCTTGAATACCATACAAGAGTTTTTCCAGTTTGTCTTCTCATTTTCAGAGTGAATAATAGATAGATTTGGAATTCTTTTCTACCCAAGAGTTAGGATTTCTGGTTGCAGTCTATTCATGAGAACTTAAGAGTCAGTGATGGAAAATATCAAAGGCTGACACTGATAGATCAACATGTTCAGATTCATAAACTGCAGTGGTATAGAAGGTGTGCATGGGATAGTTGTGTTCCTAATTTCCATGTGGGAGATTTTTTTGTGCTTTTATGTGTAAAGTATTTTACACTAGTTCATATTAATAAAAGTTTGGAATATTAAAATACGCTATGTTTTCAGCTCCTTTTTTCAGAAGTAAATTTAAACATATTAAGTGTGCAACCACTTCTTGTCAGTGGAAGAAAACCTCCATGTATTACTTTCTTCCCCAAAATAGGCTTTAAAGACAGATAAGTAATTTTGCAGAGGTTTTACATGAGCAGAATGCTCCAGAATAACCAGAGAACTCAGGTAAAGGTGTCTCTTTGCAAAAGAAATCTATACTATAATGATTAACCCAAATGCAAAATCCCTCTGCTTTAAGATACATTGTTTTCCAAACTAGTACTTTTGTGCTTATACAGTCTTGCTGGGCGTCTGTTCAAGAAAACAAAAGGTAATGTTATTGCTTTTGCTGGTTGTTCAAAAAAAGGAGGATGTTCTTCCAAAGGATATAGCCATATTTGTGAAAGACAGTGGAAAAGTGTAACCTTGCAGTAAAGTCTGCAAAATGTCACATCTTTAAAATGAATTAATACTATTTTTCATCTTAGGTTAAAATGAACTCACAGGGACCAGGCAGAATTGTCTGGGAAGTGCTGCTGGTTTCAATTCAGCCTTTCAGGCCAATGGTCAAGGCTAGATTCTCAGCTGCTGTGAATCTTCATAGCTCCTCTGGGAAGCTACTAATTGTGATTTTGTTTTCAATGGCCAGAGTTCTGTAGGCGCCTTCTTTGTGTTATTCTGGTAGCATGTTCATAGTAAATTTTATAAGGTGTTGTTCTTAAGCTGTTTAGCTGCAAAAGTTTATGAGAACTAGCAGATGAAATGGAAGTTCTCAGCCTGTGCCTTTCACAGCAGCTATTCTTGTTTTTCACCAGTGCAGTTGCACTGGGCTTAACTTGACAGAGATCTCAGGAAAAATAGTCAGGCATTTTGGAACCTCGACACTTCAGTAATGGCTGCCACAACAATGACTAAAAGAATGAAGATAAGAAGCTCTTCTTGAGCACTAATTAATAGTTACTGCAGCTCTTTTCATCAATTAAGGTAGATAGTGTGGGAGAGGGTCACTGCTTTATGAGAAGTTACAAGAGGTTTTTCATCATAGTTGATCTGTTTTCTTAGCTGATCATTCTTATATCTAGGTGATGCATCAATAGTACAGCACTGAACATATCAATAACAGCATTCTAGAAACTGTAATCTTTATGAAACACTCCTCAACCATGCAGGTACATATTTTCAGAATTTTACACAAAGGAAATGGGATCCAGACACAAGATCTGCTGAAATGCAGGTGAATGCTTTGTATGTAACCTGTACTTCCTCTTCATGTATATTTGCTAGTTCAGGTTTCCATTTTTAGTTCTTTATGCCATTAGACTGGTAAGAAATTGGTTTGTGGGAATAAGGAAGGGATCATCCCCCTGTACTTGGCACTGATGAGGCCACACCTTGAGTGCTGTGTCCAGTTCTGGGCCCCTCACTCCAAGAGGGACATTGAGGCACTGTAGAGTGTCTAGAGAAGGGCAGCAGAGCTGCTGAAGGGGCTGGAGCACAGGTCCTGTGAGGAGCAGCTGAAGGAGCTGAGGGTGTTTCACCTGGAGAAAAGGAGGCTCAGGGGTGACCTTCTTGTTGTCTACAGCTACCTGAAAGGAGGTTGTAGCCAGGCAGGGTTTGATCTCTTTTCCCATGTAGCAAGTGATAGGACAAGAGGAAAGTGCCTCAAGTTGCATTAGTGGAGGTTTAGATTGGCTGTTAGGAAAAATTTCTTCATGGAAGGAGTTGTCAAGCATTGGACCAGGCTGCCCAGGAAAGTGTTTGAATCACCACTGCTGGAGTTATTTAGAAGGTGCGTAGATGTGGCACTCAGGGACATGGTTTAGTGGTGGACTTGGCAGTGTTAGGTTAACGGTTGGGCTCAGTGATCTTAAACATATTTTCCAATCTAAATGATTCCATTATTCTATTGTTAGTGTTTAATGATTCTTACAGGCAGCAAAGGGGAAATATCTGTTCTCAGGAACAGTCCTGGAACTTCTTTTGTTTCATAGAAATACAGGCACAATACTTCTCAGAGGCCTTCTGGTTATGAAGAGCTTTTACTTTCACAGAAGGTATGGAAGTGGAAAAAAAAATCTTTTGCTTGTTTTGTTGTTCTTTGGTTGTGTTTTTGGGGGTTTTTTTTGTTGTCAAGGCTTTGGAATAAGAGAGTTTTTGTATGTCAGTGTATTGCACCATTGTGACCTATTTTGCTGTATAACTTACTCACTATACAGAAACATTCACATTTTCATTATATTTTTGTTAGGTATTTTCATTTGGTGTTTGTGCTCATTGTCCATGAACTCTGACACCTTGTAAAACAAATCATTATTCCTGCCCCAGACCTGCAAATTGAAAATGCCCCAGCTTTTCATTTCATACATTTCTTCAAACATTAAGCGACTGAGTCCCTAGAAATTGAATACAAAAGTACCTTGAGAGGGTTGCTAATGTATCACACCCTGAATTTCTCTCTCTCTTTGAAACTGCAGCTTTAACCTTTACAGGGCAGAATTTTCTTACTTTGCAGCTTGCTAAAACACAGGGAACATATTAAGCATAAAAGGAAAATATAATTGTAACTTTAGAAAGGAGGTGTAGTAAGAATGCTGGACCCCAAACTGTTTCAGCTACATTTAGATAAATCTATTCAGTTTGGTTTGGTTTTGGGTTGGGTTGGTTTTTTTTTTTGGGTTTTTTTTTTTTTGCTTGTTTGTAGGGTTTGTTGTTAGTTTTTGATGTGTTTTGGTTTTTGTTTTAATTTATTCTGAACAGTTATTTGTTAAGGACCAACTGGAATGTACAACTTCATTCAATCATTTCTATTATGCAAAGACTTGGCATGCTGCAGTCTCTGGAGGTTTGGTTGATTTCCAAAAACAGTGATTGAAGAATGCCATTCATAGTGGAAATATTTTACCTTTTAAAAACACAATTGCATAGAAGACTTTTGCACACATTTGTTTATCCTTAGTTACCCAGTTTTCCAAGTGTTTAGATATTATCAATAATTCTCCATCTCCAGAGAAACACAGAGAGCAGTTCAATTTCTTTGGAGCAACACACCTTGTTTTTCCATCCTCCTACTGTAGATTTATTTGAATGAGAACCTAATTCAGTGAAGTCCTGCAATAAGCTGTCACAGCTGCCTAGCTAGTTTACTCAGTTGGACATGATGGCAAAGGGCTCTTCTGAAACATTCATGATGGCTGAAAGAGTAAGAACTGCTTTTTATTTTCATTATGTTTAGTTATCTTCCTATTCTGGGCAAGTCTTGTAACCAAAATTTTCAGCCTTCTCAGTTGAAGTTCCTCTGCGAATATATGTCAGTTTGAGGAAAAGTGGCATAATCCTCAAAAACACTGAGCAGTCACTTCATCTGAACAGTTTTCACAAACTTTCTTTGGAATTTTTGAAGCCTAGATGCTCTTTATAAAATGAGCTTTTTGACATCAATTGACAATGGTTTAAGAGTTGATTCTAAGCATCCTTACGTGGAAACTCTGGCAGCTTTCAGTGATGCAGGCAGAAGACAAATGTTTGCTATCAACATAATCTGCATAGACTGTTATGGAGTGATTTTTTGATCAATGATAGATATTTTTTATATATGTATATGGAATTCTATACCTCTGGGATTGTTTTGTTTTCTTGATCAGCTGATAGTTTTAAAGGGCTGGGGTTTGTTTTACCTCCTTCATATACCCAGGTATGATGATGACAGAGGCTGAGTGGCAATGTTACCTGTGGTGTAGATGGAGCCTCCAGCAGCTGGAGGTAACTGCAGGTTCCGTGTGTGTGTGGTCACTGCAGAGCCGAGGCTTTGGGCTTGAGGGGAGTGAGGTGGGGACCCGTGGCAGCAGCTCTGCACTGGCTGCCAGGACCCAGGGGCAGAATAGCTGTCCAGAGGGAAGCTTAGCTGAGCCTGCATTTGCAAAGCATCCCTTTGGTTGTGCTGGAGCAAACAGCAGTGCTAGGATATTGCTGCAGCTGTTACGGAACACGGAACAGTTGAAGAGAAACAAAGAAAAAAATCAAAACAAAGCATCCTGAGGAACTGGTTGGAAACTTTCACATATTTCTTGCCTTCTGTTTTAAGACCTACATAGAGATTTTGGTTGCTGGTCTTAGTGTCTGTTCCTCAAGTGGGTATCACAGCATGCTCCCCAGTTCAGTAGAGTAATATGGGGGAAAAATCCACATGTTCATATGGAATTTTCTACATAGATTCTTTTAAAAGCTGTCATTTGCACCTCTGGAAATGAGCTAAAGCCTTGTTTTTTTAAAAAAAATTCCATTATTTTATTCTTTCATATTCTTCTCTTTCTCACAGATTTCATTTACTTGCTTATTTCTGTCTCTCCAATGTCATTCTCTGCCTTGCTCAGAGACTGTAGTTAACTCTAGAAAAATAGGCACAATTCTGGGATGTTCTATCGGTTTGGGTTTTTTTGGGTTTTTTGTGTTTTTTGGGTTTTTTTAAAGTAGTTTTCTATTAGCAACTTTATTTCACATTTTCTGTTAAGTGGCTGCTGGCAGGTTTATGTGGGGGGAGGATGAGAGCTGTCAATGGATGAGCTATTAAGTTTCCAGTGGCTTTGAGCCTCTTTCCCAATGCTAGGGAGCAGTGTGTTAAAGAAAAATTGTTTCTATTCAGGTGTGTTTTGTGGTCAGAACATTCTAAGGATAAGAAGCACTTGTTAGCCTGTCTAAATTGTGAAATGTATCATTTTAGGTAAGCTTTTATTTGAAATTGGTTTTCTGAGTCACTACCATACCATTTCTGATGGTAGCTGTACTGTTGAGGACTGTTCTTGTCATTAAGTGGTTCAATGGATGTGAAAAACCAGGGCTATTTCCAGTCTGAGTAAAGGCTTAAGTACCAGAAATGGAAAACTTCTATTGCATAAGATATTTATTGATAAGTATCTGCTGCTTCTTTTCTTGGAGTGATTCATTTTAAATTCACCGTAAGAGCAAGATTATGCTAGTATGTAAATATTTTCATATTCAGTAACTCATCTGGAGAAGCTGGAATGATGTCAGGGATGAGGCGGAAGTTCTGGGAAGAAAAATGTTTTCTGCAATGTCTTGAGTTATATCCATCCCACAGGCTGACAGCTGCAGTCGCCAGGCACAAAGTCCTCAACAGAGAGTACATTTAACAGTTGCTTTGGGGGATAATATTAGTAAGTGAATTATCATTTTACCTTCATACAGTAGTATTGCGTTAAGGGCTCCCAAATGGTAATTTAATATAGCTGAAGGTCTTTAGAAGGTTTTAATAGCTTCTTAAGTAGTTATAAACTGATATATCCATCCCTTGGACATAAAAGTAGCTGGCATGAGCAATGAAGGGGATCTTCAGTTGTTCTGTATTCAGTTTGGCGTACTGATGGAGGGATTTTTCTTAAGACATGAAATAACCCCAGAATGTAGCACGTTAGTGCACAACAGGTCAACTGACCTGAAGCCCAGGATGTAGACATTTGGAGCCTACTTTGATAATGTTAATGTAGGGAAAGCACTGGTTTGAGCATTAATTTCTTGGAATTTTTAAAATGCTAGAGAAACGTGTCTTTCTCACGAAAGAAAAGAAGGATGGTGTCAGGCACTTGAAGAAAGGGAAGAACATTGTTTGTGGACTTATTGTTATACTTGTGGTTCCTCACCCAGCAGATCACTCTCACTCTAAGGCACTTACTGAACAGAAGATTTTATTTAAACAGCAGTTTTCTGTGAAACACGGTGAGCTGGGGACATTTTTCTCCATCTAAAAAATCAGATACTCACTATATTCACTGCTCTGATCATCACCAGTGCTGAGTGCTTGGGTACTTCTGCTTTCTTTTGAAGACAAGGGAGTAAAATTGTCACACTCTACCTCAGAGGTGGGCTTCCTTTATCAGAATCTGTCTGTATGGTCTAAGGGAGATGCTCACAATACTCTCTTCCAGTTAAGACAATCAGGCAAAAGTTTGAAGAAGCAAAATTGATCTATGCTTTTGCAAGATTTGATGCCAAACCTTAAGCATATGAATCCACATTTAAAACTGCGAGGCTTTCATCCGTATCAGTGGATACAGCATCCAGAATTACCACCAGTGGAGCTTTTCCTTGTTAGCAGTTCAAAGTTGCATTGCAGCAATGTTCCAACAAGCCCTGCATCTACCAACAATGGAGGATTCTGCCCAACTTCACACTAATTTAAGAATAAAATCAGCATCACATTTTGAAGGACAAATCCTTTCATTTTTCTGAATAATTGCAGTTCTGGTATCAATCAGTTCTTCTTTTATTCTTTCTCACATCAGAAGGATTTGGATTCTCCAGTTTTTGTGTTTTGCACCCTTATGGACTCAGAATTTACCTTGCTTGATGCAGCACCAGCACCCACAGTTTGCACCAGTGCCCATAGTAGGAACCTGGGGACAAAAGTGCTCGGAACTCTGGTGGACATGGTCTGGCTGTTACCAAAACAGACTGCCAAAGTGTCCAAGATGTGTTTGGTTGATCTACTTTCTGTCTGTTTCTCCACTGTGGCCACCTGGGTACTTGAGAGACACCAGATGAGGAATGAGTCCTGTTACTATCAGTGAGACTTAGACTCCTGTATGACATTAAGTGGTTAAGCTTTCCTGAATTGAGATATCTCCTCCTGCCTTCTCAGGTCATGGGGACAAAATGGTGGTTCTTTGCTTCCCAGGAGCATTCTTAACTATTTCTGAAGTTAATGATTTTTCTCTTCACTTGCAAATGGTGGCACACATGACGAGTTGGGTATAACACAGTCATGTGTGCTGATACTTAGCAAGTGAGAAGATTTTGAGGTTTATGCTTCTCTCTTCCTTAAAAATACTTGTTTGCATAAACCTTGTTTTTATGCTGACCAGCTGATGTATTACTGTGGACACACAACTGGCTGTTAGCTGATATAAGAGAGAGAAAAACCACAGTCATCTTAATGCTGAGAGATTTGTCGGTATTAGAAGAAACAGATGGCTTGGAAGAGAAAAGATTAGAAGGGGGAAAATTTGAGTATTCTAGTTAGTAGTTAGATCAGTTCCAAAAGTGAAGAGAAAAGATTCATTGTGCATTTTGAGCATAAACTTTTACTTTTCCTTGATTTATAAAACATCAGCTGGTTTCAGTCCAGTATCAGAGTGCTTACACAATGATACAGTCTTAATTATTCATTTCAGTTTAAATTGGCTGGAGTTTTGATGTTAATTGAATTGTTTTCCCTTTGCAGGGACCTCAGGGACCTCCAGGACAAAAGGTATAGTATAAACAACAATACTGTGAAAGTGATCGTTCCTCCCGTGCCAAATTGCAAGCAGAAAAGGTGAATGGAATAAGCTACTGTACAGTGTATTGAATCAATTAGCTTAGGTTCTGAATTTTGCTTTTGCAAAATGCAGCCATATAATGTGAGGCACAAGATTTCTCATTTCCCCCATCATAGGAAGTTCAAGCAATGCAGAGCAGACTGTTTTCAATCTGTCTGCTTAACTTTCAGGTGAAAAGGTCACTATAATTTTCTCATTCATACACTGGTACGATTGGGAAGCCAAAGTTAAAACATTGTGAAAGGTGGGGAGATAAAGTTTCTGATTAAATGGATGTCCCCACTCAAGTAGATCAGTGCCATATGACTAAAGAATTGACCAGCAGAAACAAAGGATGTAGGTGTTGCTGATAAATAGTGCTTGGTTGGTGGTGTTGAGGTGGTCTGCCGGTGTCTTCCTGTTCCTTCGGTAACCTGAGACCTGACTTCCTGGGAATGCCTGCAGCGTTATTTACACTCATTAAAGCTGACTGCCTCAGTTTGATTGAGTGAGTTCAGGATTTATGAAATTACGCCATTAAAACAGTCCTCAGAATATCAGCAATAACAGCTAGTGCGTGGTACTTTTCCAGCATCTGACCCACATACCACCAAGGCGAGTAATTTTACAGCCGATTTCAAAAGATTGAAAAGTTGTGTGAAAGATACTTAATAAAACAGCTTTAATTTAATGAAGGAGAAAAAAAAGAGGAAGGAATAAGTAGTATTGACATATGTGAGAAGCATGCCTGTTTTTCTTCTTCTGAGATAATGTTCTTTAGAGTGAAGGTTGGCTTGCATCTGTTAAAATGAAACTTTTTTAACAAAAGAAAGAAAAACTTGTGATATGTAAAAATATCATCCCAACGTATACAAATTGGTGGAATTTTGGCAGCTGCGATCTGCACAGAGTTTGCAGGCTGAAGGAGAGGACTACCCTTCGTGTTTGGCAGTGCAGGAATGTGGCATTTTAAAGCTGTGCTCATGTCTAAGCTGCCATTATAAAGCTATACCCTAAGACTAGGGGAGGAGGATATTTTGCATGTACAGCATCAGCAAAACCCATGTGCTGATGGACTTTTGAATATCTGATAAACATTTGCTTATCATGGTAGAATCAGCTCCATTTTACACTTTCTAACATCCTGTGTTTCATAAGAAAAATAATGAGCTGTCACTGAGAGGAGAAACTTATACTTAGGATAGTTTATTGAGGCTGATGGTTTAGTGCCCTCCTGAGCTTTACCTTCTAGTTTTCTGGAAAGCTGTTACAGAGATGTGAGAATGTTCACTCAGGCCCCTTTGCAGTGGCTAAAAGCCATGACCATGCATCCAGCAGAAAGAGACAACAAGGATGCCAAAGTGGAAGCTTTGGGAGAAAGGGGAGAGCATTGTGAGTCATGGAGATATGCTGGGATGCAGTGTGTTATTTCTTACTGATTCAAAGCTCTGTTACTACCTCTTGGAGGGTTTTTGGGACCCTCATGAGTTGCTTCCTTTTCCTCTTTCACAGGATTTCCCAACTCTGTTATTGACAAACATGTGCATCCATTTTGCACGCATTTCCTTTAGGTATTGGTGACCTTTCACTAAACCAATTTTAGTGACACCTCTAACCAAAATAGAGGGGGAAATGCCATGCACCAATTCTTTCCGTTTCCTTGCTGAGCAGCACCATCTTTATACAATAAGAGGGGAATGCTGTGTAAGCACATGATGCTTTCCTGCTTTCGTCATGTGTCATGTTTTCACTGAACTTCCACAACAAGTTGCACAAGGGCCTTCAAAAACATTGTCCATCAAATAGAAACTTACAGCATGAGAGCTTTGTAAACAAGATCCCTTCAATGTTATAAATCAATGTTAATATTTTGTTTTCCTTCTTTGCCCCTTGTGTTTGGCCTGCATTGACTTTTTGATTGCGCTAATATTGGTGCAGTTTAAAAGTGTATCTGTAATTTGTGCTATCAGACTGAATCGCTGCAGATTATCTCTTAAAAGCCTTGAGATGGGTTGGTGCTGCCAGTTATTGAGCTTGATCCCTCCAGAAGCATTAGTAGTTTTGTTCAGGTGCTATGTTCAATTGCGTAGGATCAGTCTCAAAATTTACTGAGAGCATTAAATGGAACAGCATTTTAATTCTTACATTTCTTGTGAAGCATCCACAACTTACAAAACATGAGCTTGAAGCTTGTTTCTGGAAAAGGCCATACAGTCATTAAAATGTACAACATGAGAATATGTCTAATTAGTATAAAATCTCAACTGAAAGGAGACCTCAGCTTGCATAAAAATGAGTTTTTGAAAAATTTATTGCAGCTACAATAAGCAAGCATTCACCATTATTTCTAAATACTGTATTATGAGATGAAAGGTTTCATGACCTGTTTAATTTGCTAAACACTGGCGTCTGTTTCCCTCCAGGGTTCTGTCGGAGTGCCTGGTGTTCCAGGGAGAGATGGACAAGTGGTGAGTTCTCTGACTCTGTCAGCACTGCCATTATTTATGTAGTGGATTAAAGAATTTTGGGCTTGTTCACATGAGCAATATGCAACCTTATATGCAGAGCTGTGGTTTCAAATTGGCTTCGTAGAAAAAACATATAATGTGCTTTGTGCTCTGAAGTAATTTTTTTCTAGTTTTACCTGAACAAGCAGCAAATGTAATTAATTAAGCTGAAAGTCTGGTGTTCAGATTTGATGATGAGTGATAGGTTGTAGAAAGAAGTGTGTATTAATGATGTGTTACTTTAGTCAGCATATTTACAAACAAAGGGGTTTTTTACTTTTTGTTAGTTCAGTCCCATGACGCAAACACTTATGTCGATATTGGGTATTGATACGGTGCCAATACATTGTTAATACAACCAATAAATAGAGAAATAAAAAGAGATGGAAACACAGCTGGAGAATAATGTGAAACTGAATTTTGAGGATGAAAACACGGAGAAATAAATCAAACAGAAATATTAACACAACCAGGAGGAAATGCTAATTTAGGCAAGTCACTGTCATCTCTTAGTGAAGTCATAGTTCAGAACAGCCCTCCATAAGGGGAGGTCACAATAAAGCAGCAGGGCTGTGTTACAGCATTGCTAAGGTTTCTTGGCAAATCTGGGTGATGAAGTTTAAATAGTATACCTCCTTGATTGTACAGAGTGTTATCCATCTGTTGTTCTCACAAGCCCTAACATTCCTAGTGAACTTCAAAAGCACTGGCAAGGGATGCCAAAAGGAAAATGTATTATATGTGTGTTCACCAGGTTCAAGCAGCAACAGATGGTAGTGTATAAGAGTTGTTTTAGACAATCCTCTCTTCTGCTTCCCTCACCAAGAGCCCTAGGAATAAAAATGTTAAGGTGTTTCAAATCATTTACTTTTAATTCTTCTTCCCTAAAAAAAAAAACCAAAACCCAACCAAAAAACAAACCAAAAAAAAAAAAAAAAAAAAAGAAAGAAGAAGAAGAGGAGGATGTATTGTTTCTAACAGCATTATACATAGTATTAGACCTGTGTTTTGAGAGTGGTTATAAGAAATGATGTAATAATCATTTATTTCACTATAGTGATAGGAATTTATTTATAAATTATTCAGACTATTACAACTAATGTGGAACAACAAAATAAAAAATATTTAGAATTAAATATATATATATATCTCATACCAGAATTTATAAGAAAATAATATGAAACAAATGTGCATTAAGTCTTCATATTTTATAGCTGCATTCAATTGCAATACAAATGGTAGACAGTGCTTACCAACTCAGACACTGTTGCTGTACATAATTCAGTTAGTTTTTGTGGTCTCACTGTGTCTGAAATACGAGTGAAAATATACTTTGTAGCATATCTGGGTATGCATTAATGTGTGAGAATACTGGATGGGATGAAGTTGCAAACCACATTGAATAGAACAGAACGATGATTCATATTTTATTCAAGAACTTCATTTTTAATAATAATCACACAAGCTCCAGCCAGAAATATTCACTCAGATGAGCACAAAAAATTGGTATTAATGAAAAGTGTCAAATGTGTGATTAATGTGTCACTTTGGGAGACAACAAATTTTTTTAAGCTCTATGGCAAGGTTGTTGCATGTCTAATTTTAGGAGACCACATCGACTTACCTGCAGTGATGTTTCAGGGGGCATAAAAGAAGTA
>VZTH01001637.1:332902-426864 GCA_013397815.1 Aleadryas rufinucha
AAAAAAAAAAAAGAAAGAAGAAGAAGAGGAGGATGTATTGTTTCTAACAGCATTATACATAGTATTAGACCTGTGTTTTGAGAGTGGTTATAAGAAATGATGTAATAATCATTTATTTCACTATAGTGATAGGAATTTATTTATAAATTATTCAGACTATTACAACTAATGTGGAACAACAAAATAAAAAATATTTAGAATTAAATATATATATATATATCTCTCATACCAGAATTTATAAGAAAATAATATGAAACAAATGTGCATTAAGTCTTCATATTTTATAGTTGCATTCAATTGCAATACAAATGGTAGACAGTGCTTACCAACTCAGACACTGTTGCTGTACATAATTCAGTTAGTTTTTGTGGTCTCACTGTGTCTGAAATACGAGTGAAAATATACTTTGTAGCATATCTGGGTATGCATTAATGTGTGAGAATACTGGATGGGATGAAGTTGCAAACCACATTGAATAGAACAGAACTGATGATTCATATTTTATTCAAGAACTTCATTTTTAATAATAATCACACAAGCTCCAGCCAGAAATATTCACTCAGATGAGCACAAAAAATTGGTATTAATGAAAAGTGTCAAATGTGTGATTAATGTGTCACTTTGGGAGACAACAAATTTTTTTAAGCTCTATGGCAAGGTTGTTGCATGTCTAATTTTAGGAGACCACATCGACTTACCTGCAGTGATGTTTCAGGGGGCATAAAAGAAGTATGCAATTGAACATTATGGGAAGATGCAAACACATATTTAAATGCTGATTATTAATTTTAAATTGTGTTTTGAAAACAAATGCCAAAATTTTCAATTTATGTGTGTCTATTTGTTTGGTTTACTTCAACATTCATAGCATCTATAATGTTGAAGACATTTTTAAATTATTGCCACTTTATTAAAGATGTCAGTGTGTTTTTAGTATAGCTGGACTGCTTTGCTTTTGACCTTTAGAAAAAAACTAAAGTAGTAAAGTAAAACATAAGTACCAGGACAAAAGCAACACAGAAAAAAATGAATTGCTATTGCATTCTTTAGTTTGGTTTCCCAACTGTTGGTTGATACTGACTAGAAAGCACTTCCTTATTTGCAGAAAATATATTATTTTCGTGTAAGATGAGGCAGATGAAAGTGGAATGTTGCTATCTCTTTAAAAAAATAGATTAAAAAATTCCATTAGCTTGGAAATAGTGGTAGAAATGAAGTTTAAACTGAAGCAGTGTTTGTCTGAAGTTAGAAAGTATAATGCAGCCTAGGACTCCCATGTTAATATTTTGCTACCAAAAGGTCCATTCTTCCAATTTCTGTGAAAAAACAGATTCTCAGTGCAGTGTGACACAGAAGATACTGTTGAATGAGGACCAGAGTGGTGATTTTAAGAATTGGGCTGTACTCTGAGCCAGCTGCTGTCACTGCTGGCTTTACTCATTCAGATTCATGTTGATTTGCAGAATAGCTGGATTCAGCTTGCGTGTGTGATGCGAGCCATCCCCTTTTTAGAAGTTACGTAGTTAAAAGCCTTTACAAAAGCCGTACTGTCTTGGTTGCCTTTTGGTCAGTGAGCTTGCTCTGTCGAACAAGCAGCATGTGCAGTGCACTAAGTTCCAAGTTAATATTTTTTCTTAGTTTAAAAGTCAGTGAGTGTTAAGCACATGCTTAAAATTAAGAGTGTGAATGCTTTTCTCATCTGGACAATGAAGTATTTTTCAGCCGATGAATGTCAGCAGTGAATTGGCTTTGCTCTCTCCCTAAGCAATTGAACGAAAGACTTAGGTCATCTCCATCTTCTACGTCTCTCTGTAATTTTCCTTTTTCTTTCCTTTCACCTCTTCTTTAATTGAAATAGTGGATTATGGGAGACGATTGACAAGTCTGACCAATAGGTCTGGGAATGAGATCATAAATTCTGAGTGCACTTAGAACAGTTTTCTAATCCCTTAGCACATGAACTGTTTCTCTTACACAATCTCTAGATATTAGAGTAAGTTACACAACCCACATGTTTTTGCAGGACTGTTAATGAGTAGATTTTTCTTGTATTCAGAGTAGCAAAATCACTGCCATAAAACCTTCACACATTTTTTTCTTTTAGTCCAAACCCAGTGAAACATTACAGGTAGTCTTGCAAGGACATATACAATCTTCATTTGTTCCTCCATTTGAGAAACTACAGCAAGTTAATCTTGAGAACAGTAACTGGAAAGGAGCTACTTGATAATACCTGCAGCTGGAGAAAGTGTTGTTCCTGGGATGGACCAAAACCTGCTGAGATGAGGAGTCTTTCTGGGTGCTCCTTCTCCTTTGCAGACTGTTGTGCAATCCACAGGTTGCTTTCTATCACAGATTGCAATTGCAGATAAACTTTCCTTTCTCCATCCCTGGCAGAAGGTCCTCAGGCAGCCAAAAAGTACAAAAAAGCATTAGTTCTGCATGGAGCTGTGAGATTGCAGTGATCTAAGGATATATCGTCGTATTCCTACATTAATCATGTTGAAATGGCCACAAAAGGGTTTCTTGGAAAGTTCAACTCTGCAAGTATAGAATATATATTCTGATATTTGTTAAGTGGCACTGATTTGATGAGGACTCTCGGGGACTGCACCAGAGACACAAGGAGAAAAGCAGAGATTCCTTAAATCAAGATGGTATTTGGCCTGATGGAACCCAGTTTCTGGAGTCTGTGCAACTAACTCTCTTTGTTATGAGTAAGAGTTTGTCTGGAGTGCATAAACCCCTCACTCTATACTTCCATAAATTGCTTTTTCTTATCCACTTGATATTTTGGTGGGTTTTTGTGTAAGAGTGTATTGAAAACAGAGTGAGTGGTCAGGATAGATCCCTTCATTTCAAATTCTTTTGATAGATTGACAGTAGCAATTTGATAAACCTCAGAAGAATTTTCCTTCTTATCAGTAGATTCAACATCTGGATATGCACATTTCTTACTGCTTTCTTCTTGCTTCTTTTTACTCTAATTTACATGTATTTCCTTATTACTGTGTACAGTGCTGTGTAGGAACACATTTTGAAGGTAGAAATGTCAAATTTCTTCAGAGAAATGAGGAAGGGTATGTATGTACTAACATTTTTTCAGATAAAGGGAGGAAACATCATAAATGCAGGTCACAAATTCTTGGACAGGTTTGCAGGCCAGCTGAGTCTTGTTGAAGAGCCTTTCCACTTAATTTCAGTTGGTGAGTGGGCCAGAAGAGATTTCTAGTCCTTAAACAAACAATTTTAAGTTACTTTTGAGGGGCGCAAAAAGCAAGTTGAAAGGAGGTAATTCAACCCTGGTTTGAAATGGAAATCGTAGTAACATATCTGAAAAACCACTTTTTTACCCTCTGTCCTCATCTATGTATTTTAGAGTAAAATTAGACTGGATTAGGTTGGGGCCTCTTGTGTTTCCTTATCCTTAAATTGATTACATTCTAGTGACTGAAAAATATAGCAATAGTGACAGCCTTTCTTTCAGGGTGAGGTGGATATCAACCAGCTGGTGCAGACAGAGTTATGCATCTCACCAAAACAAAACCTATTTCAGAACAGCAGCCTCTAGGCTGTTTTTCTGTTACGAACAAGCAAAGCTGGGGCCTCCAGCCATGTTATTTTTAGCTGATTAATTCTGGATATGAAGGTATATGCCTCAAGGGCACAAAGCACTCCAGTAAGGAGAAGCATGCTTTCAGCTGCCTCGACTCCTTTGATATGGACTCTAGTGGGTAATACATTTTCAGACCTGTTATGAAGTAGATTTTATGAGTTCTTATTGACAGATTTTTCTCATGTTACCAGCAGAGCCCAAGCAATGGCCTTTTGAGTACATTTGAATACATTTGTGTACTCACCAAATTCAGATTCACTTCAGTGGAAGCATTAAGATTGCCCCAACCACGAGAGTATCTGAGGAAACTACTACACCTATGTATTAAGCAGGGTGCTGAAGGTTGTTCTTTGCCCAAATACAGGAAAGACAGAGTTAGTCTGTCAATGTTAATACAGTTGTACAGTTAATATAGGCTCAAGAGTGTCAGAACTTGAATCAAGGTGTTCTGGTGTGTGTCCAAAGGAACATCCTTCTGGTTTTGATTAGAATTATCTGAAACTACTGAATTGAGTGGCTGGGTTGGGTATGTTCTTGACATGTTAGCATTTTATTTGCCTTGATAATTGATATCAGTTGGAAGAAAAAGCCAAACACTTTTGAGACTCAGAGCATTTTGTTGAAGCCGTTTCTAGAAATTATCAGAAGGTTTTAAATAGCTAAAGGTGATCCCCTTTTTAATTCATTTGGTCATTCCTGAACTTTGGAGTTTGCTGATGGAACAGTCTTCTTTCTAATTCACTGACAGTAGTGACAGTAACTTAGTTTGTCAGAGTGCTGCTGTTTTTGAGGAACCAAAGTGCTTATCCTCCTGTCAGGGCATTTGGGGTTAACATGTGGAACTGTCAGTGGCAGCTCCCCATCCACAGGTTTGCTCCTGAAACATGGTAAAGACTTTTCTGGTATTGACAGTAAACAAATATTACAACATAACTCTTTGGAAGTGAACTGTCAATATTCCACTGATGGGGACTCTGCAAATTCTCTATAGCACATAAACAGCAGCAAAACAAGCCCTCTGTGTCTGCAGCAAACTTCTGTGTAAGTTGTCATCAGATAAATTACTGGAACATTATTTACACGCCTGCTGAGTTAAGCTGATTGATTTTGTGTAAGTGAATGAACAACAGAACATTTGCTGGAAATTTTTATTTCCACCATTCTGAGGCCATTTGTGAATTCAGCAAATGCTATCGGAAAAAAAATGGATTCTGGTGGTGAATAACTGGACACTTCAGTGTCTGTAAGGATTCTAGTGGCAGTATCTTTTTCTGCAGCAGACCAGAGGCTAGAGAATTACCTTCTAGTGCTGCATAGTTTTTACATGAAATTTGGGAAAAGGAAGTTTTTCCTGCATTTTCCAATAGTTCATCATCTATTTGTGTAGTGGGTCATGTAATGAAAACAGAAAGTTTTGGAACATGATTGCCATCACTCTGTTACTTAGTGATAATTTCTCAGGAGTTCATGACTGGAGAAAGGCAAGCTGTGAGCTAAATTTAGATGTACTATAGACAAAATTACTCTTTAAATGGGGAAAAAACCACTGTTGAGGCCACTTTTGGAGTACTGTGTCCAGTTGTGGGCTCTGTGGTACAAGAGAGACATGGACATACTGGATATAATCCAATGAAGGGCTTCAAAGATGATCTCCAGAAGTGCCTTCTAACTTCAGCCATTCTGTGATTATATGAAAGAAAAAATAGACAAAAATATTCTGCCATGATTTGAAAGCTGATGTGCGGAAGACAATTGTTTCTGCAACCTAACACCTTTGCTGTTAAAGAGAGACTACAACAGCAGTCAGGGAAGACATTATCCATGGCCTGGTGAATGTAAAAAACATATGACATTGAGGACTTAGCTTTATAGCTTCTTGCCTCTTATCAGGTTGAAAAGCACTCTGATTTAAGTTATTGTGTTGAATGACATTGTTGAATATCTGGTGTTCCCTTGCATGCATCACTGCTTGAATAGCAGTGTCATTTTCAGCCTCTTTAAGGTCAGCTGTGCTTTTTGTTCATCTCCAAAACACTAACATATGGGGCTGAAGAGTACTCATACAGCATTTTACACTCCAATTTTACTCATACAGCATTTTGCACTCTAGTTTTAATACATGCTTTTAGTAATAAATAGATAAATAAATAAAAGTAAGTAAATGGAAGAAAAATAACTGACTCTACTTCCTAACGGAAATATTTTAAATTAGTTTCATGCCAAGAATCAAAATGATCTTTTGTGACCAACAGGGCTAAAATGACAGAGCATTTTAGCACGTAGCAAGGGAAGAGCTATCAATCTACTCGTCTTCAAAAGTGAACTGCTCTTTGCTTCATAACTAATTTTGCACTTTCTTAATAGATAAGAGGTCTCAAGGCTTTGCTCTTTTTTTGGTCTTGAGGGGAGCATTTTTATTTTTTGTTTTGTGGTTTGGTTTTCTTGTTTGTTTGGAGGGTTTATGTTAAGGCTTAATGGAATTGTAAAAATATCTGCGCATAAAGCCAGACTGCCATGCCTACAAGACATGCACAGGGAAAAAGGGAGACTACCTGGCACAAAGCTTGTTTAGCTGTGCACTGGGAATGTTCATCAGGGCTAGGACACAGAGCAGCTTATGGGCTGTACATTTTCACTTCACCTTATTACTCCCTGATTCCTTGTATGGACAAGAAAATAGAGGTCTAACATAGGGAAAGAAATATTTTCCCTTTTCTTCTGAACATTGGAAACAGAACAATTATTATTTCAAAAACATAAAGCCACAAGGTCATTTCTGAGTTATCCTTCTAGGTTTGCCTTCAGTCTTTCCCATTCCTAGAGCTAGTTTCTGCACTTCAAATATCTCTGCCTAGTATTTTCAGTACTATAAGTGTAGTGCTGAGCATAGAAAAGTCGCATATAGGTCAGAAAGGAGATTGCTGGTATTGCAATGGGGATTTACTGAGGTTGAGAATTTACTGGTATGAATGGGGATTTACTAGGTGACAAGCTGAGGTTTTCACTTTTTTCTGAAGAAAATAATTTTTTTGTTCTATTTTTGCTGTCTTCTTTTTGTCACAATAGTATCCCTCTGCATTCATACCACTGATATGTAAACCTGGGCGGAAAGTGCAAGCTTGGAACTTCAACCCTTTGATTAGAGATTTAAGCCCCTGAAAGCATCAGCCGACAGCAGCTGTTGAAAAATGAAGGGGACAGAAACAAGCTTGTTTGGGGTGTGGGGATGAGGAGAAACAAGTGTATATTCATGGGTCCCTTCTGCTTCATTTTGTCAACTGGCAGTTTTCTTCAAGAGACTTTTAGGTCAATCCTTTAGGACACTCACACCTAATCTCCAACAGCTTCAAATCCTGACCGCTCATATATCGAATGCCTGTGCCACTTTATCAGCCTCACAGCTACTGTAGTACAAAGGGGCCTTGAGAAAGGGCTGACACAAGTGACTGTTTAATTCCCTGTGGACTTAATGGTACCCAACATTTTTTTCTCGGGCTTGGAAAATGCCTCATTAGAGTTTTGCTAGAACTTTTGCTTTGTATTTTGAAAAAGTCCAACTCTCTATGAAATTAAAATGTAATTAATGATTCCATTACCTAATTTAGAAATACAATAGAACTTGTTTTCATGGAGAATCAGAGTTAATATATCTATGATTAAATCTGCCTGCAGAAGTCAGAAAGAGATAAGTTCTTTCGTAATAGAAGGCTTTTATGGAGGACTAGAAAATATGTCTTGTTGTGTTTGGAAAAGCCTTTATCTTAATGCCTCTGTAACTTTTGAGTAGAGGGTTGGTTCATCATGTATACTAAGTTTGAACACTGTGTGAAAATTGTTCACGGAGTTTCTGATACAAATTGCTGTTTTAAATGTGATTGCTGTTAGCGATTGGATTTAACTTCCCCACAATTTTTTACACTTACATAGCAAAGGGCTTTTAGAAGGACCTAGCTGCAGACTTTTTCAAATATTTTTTGGCTGTTATTTTAATGTGCTTTGCCGTGTCAGAAGTGTGATGCAGTTCTCTGTGTAAGAGTTATCAAAGGTATTTCCTGTGAAACTGAGACATACACCCGCAGAAGCTTTTACATAATTAGCCATAAGCTCTACTTGTTTTATAATAAAGTCTAACCATTGCAATATCATTTTATCTAAAATGAATATATGTGGTTTTCCCATAAATATGGGATATAAACACTAAGAAATATCTTTTAGAGTGTCTTTTTTGTTTTGATTTGGGTTTTTTGCTTGTTTGCTTCTTTCCTTTACTTTTAAATTTGAAGGAGGGAAAGAAGATTGAAAATAAGTGTTATTTGCTGATTGACTTATGAAAATAATTTATGACTCCTTGAACTGTAGAATAATATACTACCCATTAAACATACCCAAAATTTGGAACATTGATGTAATGCTGACAGTTTTTAAATCTTTTAAAACCACTTTTCAGCCACTGGTATAAGAGTATAAAAAATGGACAAGCAAAGTATATTTAAAAAATTGAAAAGCTCTATGTTCTTGCAAATTCTTCCATTTCTGAAACAGGACCTTCTCATTTTATTTAGTTATCTGCCTTCCATCTGAGACCAGAAGCACAAATGTCAAAATAAATTAAGATAAGCCTTTCTTGCAGCATTTCTAAGTTGTAGAGAAGAGGAAAGCATTGGCAGTCTTGCTGGGAAGACTGTGCTTTTAAGTTTAATTGGACAGATTTTAAGAATCAGGAGTCACAGGTCTCCTTTCTGTTTAGTTTGACATCTGTCAAACTGGAGGTGTTTCCACCTCCTTGAGAAGAAAAATTTTGTACCTTATATTGGGTTAGAGTTAGTCCCCCCTAATTGATGAAACAAGGCATTGTAGTGCCCAGCTGTGGAGTACATGTTTGCAGAGTCTTTTTAAATTTTGTTTATCATTACTTACCCAATATGAGAAAACTCACACATTTCGTCATATCTTTCTTAACTTCATCTTTTGTTTTCTTTGCCCTTAGGGTGAACCTGGTTTGCCTGGCATAGCAGGAGAGAAGGGAGAAGCAGGACTCAAGGTCAGTATTGAAAATGGATTAAAAACAGAAGCACAGAGGGTGTGAGTGCGTATGTAGATGACAGTCAGGCTTTCCAACTTGGGTTTATATTCTGACCGGCTTTTAATGATCTGCTCCCTCCAGTGATCAGTGCTGTAAGAGGCTTTACACATCTCCCCATAAAGAAGCATATTCATCTGCTGTGCATGTATAATTCCAGTCAGTGGCACTGACGCATAGACATCCGCTGCCAACTGAATGCAATACGCCTGCAAGTGTTTGGGAATTTGGGGACCTTTTCAGAAAGGCTTTGTTTATGCCCCTTACAATATGTTTCAGGCTTCTTTTCAAGAACTGCTGCGGTCAGTTCTTTGACAAATGTCAGGGTTAAGTCTTGAGGGCTGATCCTGCTATTATGGAAGCTAGCAACAAGCCTCATTAGGAGCATGTCTCAGCCTGTATTTGTTACATCAGAATTACTCTTTGCACTTACTTTATTGTTATGTAATTTGTTCTGCTGTTTTAATATTGAACAAGTGAAACAGAACATAAAGCTTATGATAACTTCATTTAAAAGAAAACTCAACATGTCCAAGATGATGGGATCTGTGGGCCTCTTGGAAGGGGTAATGCTAAGTTCTAATCCCATCAGCTGCGAGTGAGCGTCTCTGGTGCACATGTGCTCCTCAGCTGATTCTGTGCATCATGCTGCTGCTGACAGACATTCAAGGCAGCCTCTTTGCATTTACTGACTGGCTGCTTGTCCATCAGGAATGAAAACAAACCATTTGGGAGCGTGACCTTTTCTTACTTTGTATACAGAAGAAGCCAAATTATTGCAGTTGATGCTTAATTCATATTCACAGCTGTAGTCCCTGAGTTGCCTAGCGACTGCCAGCCATCAGAAGGGCCAAAGATGAGCCAGAATGCAGCTTTGAGCCAGAAATGCAGAGATGAGTTGTCAGGGTCAGGCTGGTGTGCAAAAGTGCTTTTCTTTTGTGTGTGTCTTTGGTGTGCAAAAGGCAGTTTCTCAAGCGTGTTTTAATTTTGAAAAAAATAATGGCTATGAGCCATCTTTTTCTTACAGGGATTATTACAGAGAATGTAAGGAGCACTGAACAATCTTTACTCTGAAACAGTTATGAATTAGTTCAGGACACTTAAGGCATTTTCTCTTTCTTGAGGAACTGTCTGAGCCATTGACAGAATCATATGACTTTCCCTTCACATTCAGACTGTGTTTTTCCTTTGTTTGTTCTGAAAACAAGGAGAACCACGTGTAGGATTCACCTACATTCCTGCAGGCTATTTCTCAAAGACATATGCCTATTTGTCAGGGTCTAGGACAAAATAGGGAGAGAGGACTTCACATACAAACCATTGAAGCTTTAAAAAAAAAAATTTGTTGAAGTTGTATTGTCCATTGAGGTCTCTTAAATTCACGTATTTTATTGTTCATTGGAGATTTTCTTGTTGGATTTTATCATCTGAGACATCGTCGTCAGTAGTGACGATTACTAGTAATGATAGTAATGCTGACATTAGTAATTACTAATGATAGTAAGGCTAACACTTTGATTTTTGCCTGAGTTAGTAACTTATGACTTCTTTGCTCCAATTATTTTCCTCAGGGTGACCCTGGAGAGAGAGGAGAAAAGGTGAGACGTTTCACTTCCTTTGTTGTGGTTCTATTTTTGGATTACTTGCTTGGAGAATCGCCAGTGCACTGATCCCAAGTTTAAAAATAAAAAACCACAGCTACTACCTAGGACTTGACCAGCAATGTGCAGCCTTTCTGAAGGTCAGATAATGAATGCCTGCTAATGGAAGTTATTGATCTGAGATTACTGCAGTGGGATCAGTCACAGAGTGCAGTGATCATCTCTTAAAGGCTGCACAGCTGAGCCATCAGGCAACTAATCCTAACTGTGGCAAGTCTCAGGAAGTGATGAGCCTGTCTGAATAAATTAAGAGATCCACACATTTCTCATAACTTGGTTTTGATGCTCTGACACCTGTGTGGAATAAAACAATTAGGTAACAAAATGATAACTACATAGACTCTAAGTGATGCCTGGATAACCAGCGCTCCACATTTGAAAAAAGGAATGCTCCATTTGTGTTTGGGTCAGTTTAAGTAAGAACAAGAGAGTCTGCGCCCAGGATCTTCAGTGATGCTGTCCGGAGAGGCACCAGCAGCACCAGTGGCACACTGATGGTGCTCTTACGTGCAGTGAGTAAGCAAGAAATTGCTTCTCTGATGTCCAGTCACACCAAGATAAGACAAGGGGATAGAATAAGCTCCACACTGCAGGAGAGGAGTATAATTCTGCTTTTCCAGGCATAGTGGCTGGTTGGAACACAGTGAGTTTAGAGTCAAGCTTCTGCATCTGCACACAGGGGCAATTTTAGAAATAGCATAAGCCTTATTCTGAGTAGGAATCTGTGCACAGCCTCATCTTCTGCAAGTATACTGAGCTTACTTTTAAAAAGTTAAGTTGTTTGTACTGAGGTGCCATTTGCCCTTGAGAAATGTTTACCTGTGTCTTTGCAGCTACAACTGAATTTCACTTCCAGATCCATGTAAACCTGTGTAATAGCAGCTGGAAGTATGCTTTGCCAAGGCAATTCATTTCACATTTTCAAAAGCACACCATAAAAATATTCCAGGGAAATCTTGAAAGTCTGTACCCACATGCAGAAGTATGTTAATCATGAAATATGCATCGTGAAATAATTTCTTCTGTTAAAATTATGTTTTTGAAGTACTTCAGTACTTCATTTGTTTTCAGACATAAAAGGAATAACAATGAATTTTAACATGTACTGAACTTTCGTTACTTAAAACCATTCTATTTTTCCATAATTATCCTTTGTTTTTTTTTAAAAAGTGTGGTAACAAATCCCCTCAATATGCTTTATCCTGTCAAATGAACTTGGGATGACATTCCTAACTGTTACTCTTCTATATTTCATCTATGTTTCCTTAATTAAAGTGGTGCTAGATTGTTAGCTAGTTCCCGTTGTATCAGTGACTGTGATATATAAATTGCTCTCCAAGTCCTCTCTGAATGGAGTTTCACATTAAGGTTTTCAGAACAATATGACAGATGCTGAATAATATTATTTGAATAGTACTACTGGTTATCAGACCAAGACCAGGAATGTTTTTTTAGTCTACTTAGGCACTATTTCTATCAATATTTTTGTCATTTTGAATACTTCTTGCACTTTACATGAACCTCAAGTCCCACAGAAATTTTTAGCCTATATTCTTAACATATAACAAAGACTATTTGATGTAGTCTGGAATTCTTATATAGTTACATGACTATGGGTGGAAATTACATCTTTTTATAGATAAATATTGTTAAATTTTTATTTAAAAATTTGGGGCGTTTTTAAAGTAGAAAACGTCTACGCAGCTATGAAAAGGTGTTACCGGAACATCACTTTTTAAACAATAAACAGTGTATAGAATTTATGTAGAGATAAAGTCATTTGGTAGCTCCTTGGAGGAGTGACATTTAGTGAATTTTTTTTAGTTTGTGAATCATTCACGAAGGACTTCAGACTCAGAGAGTATATGCTATAAATTACTTAACAATCCTGATAAAAAGTACTGGAATTGTGTAACTGTCATCAGAATTTTATTAGATGCATCTAGGTAAATGTTTCTGTGTTGGGAAGAAAAACGTATTGGTAATTTAAAGTGCTGAATCATCATGAAATCATTAAATCATTCCTTCTTTGCTAAGCTGCAGTGACCTGAGAAAATTGGTAGATTATACCAATAAGTATTTTGATACTTTGTGGTGGGGTTTTTTTTCAGATCTGTGAAAAGGGGTCGCAGTTATAGTGAAGTCTCTATAAGACATAACCGCTTCCTGACCGTGTCATAGAGAGATTGGCTATCTGATTAACAAAATCAATTTGCTGATCATGTTGGAATGCTGACTCTTCTCTGCATACTGTGTGCTCACATAAAATCATTAAAATGTAACATGTATTTTAATTATAGGGGGATGCTGGCGAGAACGGACTGAAGGGTGACACAGGAGAAAAGGTACACTGCTGCTTAATTGAGAAGAAAATGTGTGCCTTAGGCATGCTTATAGTATAACCAACTAATGAAAATAATAATTTGTTCAAAAGAAAAATGCATTTTAAGATGGGGGTTTTTTAAAGGTGAGTGGTTTGATTGAGTTCATTTTTATGAACAGCAGAAAAATTTTCACTATTCTGTCCAAGTAAGCATAAGATTTCTGACTTCATACAGCAGTAGCTCTAGTACAGAATATATCAGCATGGTTCTAGCTAGCACTTCTCTGTTGAAATTTTCATCATACAGAAGCTTTGGTCACAACCTGCCAGTTGGATCTGCTCTGTTGAATTATAGCCATGTTTTCTGATATACCCTTTAACTTCCCCTTCTGTGTTTCCATCAAAGAGAGGGACCAAATCAACATGGGACAAAAATTATGGTATCATGATAGGCAGCTTCCCTCCAAAATTGGCAGCTGGAAAAATCAGGAGTTCATGATAAACACGCTTTAAATCTTTATTCCATGTGATGTCAACAATAACCTCACTTTATACCTTCTTAGTTCATTGTTGCAAAGTACCAAGATGTTGTAGAAATCACCAAAAAACAGATTTTGTCAAGATTTTTATTTTCCTGACTTTTCTTTTATGTGAGACTCACACTCAGAAAATTGAACTGGAATTTTCAATGTGGTTTCCTTACACAAGTCAGTCTTTAGCAGTCAGGGTGAAGGCTGTGTTGCACATGAGAAAGAGTCAGACATACTGATCTCTTCTGGCCATCACTTTTGAACTCGTGCTTCTAAAAAATATTTATTTTAGTGACTACACTTGGGCAGAAGCATATACATTTTTTTCTTGTATCCCTGCATGTGTAATGCCTAACCAGCTTACATCATTTCAGTGCAAGGAGAAATTTGTGATGGATTTATCAAGCTGGTAAGGAATTCATGAAAATCCCTCGGGACCTATCACTTGGGTACATTTAATCTGTGCTTTGACGAGCAGAAGGATTTTAAGGCGTATTCTAAAATCAGCAATCAAAAATAGACATTAGATTTAAGAATAGTCAAGTTACTTGATTTTTGGAGTTAATTTAAATAATACTATCTGCAGTCATGCTTATTAATCCAGATGAAAGTCTTAAAAACCTTACTTGCTTACTTACACAATGTATGCTGGTAACATAATCTTCATCCACTTTTATGTGATTTAAGAATATAATCTGCTACAAGTATGAGATTGTTGTTGAGATAGATAGTTCTACAAGGAGTAAATGGTAAATTGATAATCTCTCTGGGAAGCCTAGTGCAGCTTCACCTGTTGCTTTTCTACTTCATTAGCTGTGAGAGTGAGCTTGCATCCACTAGAATGCCAATATTGCCCGTATCAGTGTGCACATCCCCCTGTTTGGGATCTTTCTTAAGGAAAGAAAAAAGTTCTCTCCTTTTTTCAGTGGGAGATCCTTTCTGCCCAACTATAAAGTTTTAACTGCTGCTGTGTGAATTTTCAACAGTCAAGTTGAAGTCAGCTTGTGGAAAGTATAGGTTGTCAGGAGACATCTTATATATATTGCTGTCTGTGAAAAAGTTTCAAGACACCTGCTGAACTTCATAATGCAGAAGCCTCCCATCTCTTGTAGGTTTCATATGAATTTCAGAGGTGGGGTGGTGACATGGGAATATATTCTGTTTGATATGCACTGCTTTATCCATAATGGGCTAGAATCCTCTGCATTAATTTTTGTCAGAGCTGTGACTTCGTTGACTTTCAATATTTTTCTTCTTTTTCCCTGCCTACAAGAAAATCTCCCACCCAGAAAAAAGATACAGTTCTTAGAGGAGAGCTACAGCTTAACGCTTCTGATCGGTAGCTTTGCAAACAGCACTTTCTAGAGCGCTTATGAGGGTGGTTTCTGACAGATAATTAAAACTTGGTGTCATACTTTACACTTGAGCTACTTAACAGCGTTTGTATTCTTTCCTGGTCTTCAGCATAGGGGGAAGTTTTTGCTCTGCTATCATTCTGCATAATTCCAGCATGAAGATGCCCAGCAATTGCTAAGCATTTAAATGGCAGAGGAAATCAGAATGACTGTTTTGGACACATTTAATTAATTTGTTCACAAAGCAGACATGAGTTTTTTCTTTATTTATTTGTATTTCTGTCTGTATTGTAAGACTTATAAGGCTCTTTATAAAGACTGTTTCTAAAAGAGCTGCTGAATGTGTTCAGAGATAAGTCTAGTATCCACTCAGTTCTAAGTGTTCAGCCACATACATGTACAGCCCCCCTCCTGCTCAGTAAACAAGCCATTAATTCTATGTAAATAAGCAGAGAACATTGCACTAAATAATAATGTTACATATAGGCTTAGGAGATTTAATCCATCGTTCATAAAACTTAAAAATGTTTCTTTAAAAGCTTAAATAGTGTTTCTGTGAGATAAATAATAAATTTTTATTCATATGGTGAGAGAGTGAGATACCACGTGACAACAGATTCAGACTTGGTTTAGGAGCAGGTTCCTCTTTGTGCAAAAAATGTAGCTTTGTTTTCTGAACTGCTCTACCTAATGACACTCAAAAATATGGACTTGGGTCCTTAATTCTTGACCTGAGACTTTAGAATTAAAATGTCTTTGTTGAATTGTCCTACTCTGAAGACAGTGTCCATGCCAAACTTGTGTTCTTGCTTCTGTTCTTCCACTTGGTCCCTAGAAACTACCAAGTATCTTCCTTCTTTGTACATGTTCCCCTGCTAAAGTTGCTTCATTTGCCAACTGTCTTGACTCATCAGTAAATTGAGAACATACTGTACTGTAATTTTTTCTTTGATCTGATATTAATTTTTATTTTTGCATGAAGGTGGATTATAAATATTTTGTGTCTTATCTTCTCCATATCCATCATTGCCCTTTGAAATGTTTAACTGGTTGATGTGTCTTACTAGTTGCTTTGCCCCTTTATAGCTATAAAAGGTTCTTGAGGCTTTCAGTTGTACATGCTTGTAAGGGATATTAGCAGTGTCACTCAGGCATGTCTATCAAAATGAGACAGCTCAGGTTTCCATGCATGTATCAACCTCATAATACTGATTTTTGTGGTTTTTTCACTCAAGAGCAAGCTGCACTAACGCTGTATTCCTGTTCTTTAGAGGCCAGTGAGCATGTTAACTGGTACAATTTAATTTTATAAGATAATACCAAAAAGATGCCATAGCCAAACCAGCTGTAAAGCTTTGGCATTCACAGAGACATCAGGAATGGGTGTCCTCTGTTTTTATTTTGTACAAAGAATATGAAGCATTTATACTCTGCTTATACATCTTCAAAGTATATTACAGTACCAGCTTCTATTCTGCTTATGTAAATCACTGGCAGGCTGCTCAGGAGCTTGAAGTTGCTGCTATGTAGCAACTTGCTACTTTCAGTGAACAATGTACATTTATTTTGAATAACGAATAATTAAACAATTTTTCAAATAGAAGCACGCTAGTCATCTTCAATAGTATATAGTCTGCCTAGCAAACTTTTCAGTAGTTTTCTTTTTTCTTTGGCGTATTGTTTAAAAGAAAAAAAACAACTGATCCTCTGTCCTATGCATGTCACTGCCTATGAAATTCAGTCAACCCAGCAAAATGTAGGCAAATCTTTCTGAATGCTAGATGCCTTCTCAGAACAGAGACCTTTCCTGAATATGTAAATTACCATAGCTGTCTCATCCTGTAAAGTATAACACTTCATGCATTAATCTGTCCATTTAAATATGCTGGAGTGTTGAGGAAATAGAGCTATGACCTGTCCTGATGGAGACAAACTCATAGGTCACTGGGGTTTTTTTTCAAGGTAAATCTTCATTAGTATAAAAAATTTTGTCAGTTGAGACCTGACACTTGCCATCTATAAAAATAGGTCAAAATGGTCACTCATATTCTCTTTAAAATAACAACAAATTATTTTTAATGTAGATCAGCAATTTAGAGATGTCAAAGTATGTCCCATCTTCTGGCTATGTGAAGTACATTTATACAACATCTGCAATTATTATATCTACGTTGTTAGTTGTGAAGTTTGAGGTTAACTATAATAGATGTGTAATGGGTGAGTGAAGCTGTATCTCTCTGCATGGTCTTGAAAACAATACTATTCCTTTTCTGAATCACACTGATGTAATTAGTTAAATTCCTATGTAGCAGCACAGAAAACAGGCAGCCTTGTTATGCAGTTATTTTGCTGAATGATGTTGCTGTAATCTTACATTATTTGTTTTATGTGTTTCCTGGAAAACTGTACGTGTAGTAAGAGTGATTGTTTCTTGTGGATTTTGTATCAGGGTGACCCTGGCTCTTCTGCAGCTGGAATTAAGGTAATGTGGTTCTAAAGAAGTTGTGCGGGGAAAAGAGAGGTGGTCGGTGCATGTTATTTTACAGTGTCACAAACACTTTGGGTATCATTAATGTTATGGTTTTCCACAGCTCCATCTTTAATTAATTTTCTCAGATTGCATGTCTTTCATCTGTTTTCTTTCAGGGTGAACCCGGTGAATCCGGACGGCCTGGACAAAAGGTACTACTTGGAAATGTTTGGTTTCCCTTTTCTGCTGGATTTGTGGTAAATGGTGTTACATCCATATTACCAGTGGCACTTACCTGTACTGGGATGAGTCTGAGGCAGTACAATTTAGCAGCCCAAGGATGTACACATTTGGTCTGTGATAATTTTGTATTTTAAAAAGGCACAGAAATGGTGATACAAATTAACATGAAAAGCAATTTTGACTAACCCACCTTCCCTTCTAGCCACAGCACACTTCTTGCATTGAAAGCTTACCCAGCTGCAGCTGATGAGACTAACAAAGAATGCCTCTGCTCCTTGAGTGATCACAAGCTAACCCTGCATGTTTGACTGCTAATCTTCAAACTGTGGTACACTGCTAGATCTCATTAGGAAGAAAATAAATACTGGTTAGAATCCCTTTCACATACACCTGTGAGGGGAATCAACCCATCAGAGGCATGTGGTGTGTTTGGAAGGACACAGACCAGGTAGTGCCGCTCTGTTCTTCCTTCCGGTGTAAGAAATTCCCCTAGATGCTGGGTGGCTGAGGCTGCTTCTGCAAGGAAAGGTTCTGCAGGAGTTATAATGACTGTGCTGCACGAGGCCCTCTGAAGCTGGGGATTTTGCTCTTTGAATCTGCAGTACATAAAACATAGAGAATGTTGTGCTTTCAGCACCCTTTCATGAGAGTAGGGGGCAGGTCCTGCAGGGAGAGCAAAGAGACGACGAGAGAACTGGATTTGTGCACTGCAGTACTTGGTTTCCCTCTGGAGCCATTGGCACTGTTCTTGCCTCTTAAAACATTGAAAATTATCACTGCACACTGCTGCCAGAGTGGAACAGAGTCCTTCTGCCAGTCGAGGTATTCCAGACAGACAGTCAAGAGCTAAAATTCTATGTAATGGATGGCAAGGCAACCATTTTCGAATACTCAAGGTCTTTTGGTGTCTAAGCAAAACCCCAAATCACATATAAATAAGAAATAAATAAGAAATCAAGTCTTTTTTTTCAAGAAATTATAACTCTCATCAGAGACTAAACAAAGGCAATTATGATTGCAAATGCAGTTCCTTAGTGAAGTGCAGTTTTAATTAGGAAGGGTAATCAAAGTAGTTTAAAGCTGTCTAATCCACGGAATCATTCAGTGTGTGCATTCTGCAGCGTATGCTTTGCTTGGGTAATAAACTAGAAAATGCACTTAAGTGCCTGTGGAGATTCATACTCTCATTAAGTGGCTGCCATGGAGGCAGAACTAGCAGTGATTTATCAGCAGGCTCCTGGTTCTCAGTCCCAGGCACTCAGATTTGGTCTGATTCAGGCAACATGGATGAGTGAGAGGTGTGCAGTTCAGACTTTCTATATTCTCACCTTCTTTTTCACACCAAAGGAGGGGCTTAGTGTGTTTCTTTCATTCACCTCATGAATTCCCAGTGTGCCACACTGGTGTCCCAGCCCCAACCATCAGCTCCCATAATATGCCTGTTCAGTGTGCCTCCTCCAGCCAGGTGCCCCATGTCTGCTGCTCTGCACCCCTGCTTTGCAGGGACTTGTTCACACCACCAGAGGTTGTGAGAGGATCTTTTATTAACTGGAGGCACAACTCTGCCGCCTACATCATCTCTATACTTTTTCCCCCTCTCTGTGTCCCACTCATATTTCCTCCCTGTGTCTTCTTTTCTTTCTTATATTTTCCTTTTTCCTCTTCTAGTTGTCCCTTATCCATCTTCCAAGAACAAATATGTGTTGAGCTGCCCACCCAAATACTGTTTGCATGAAATGAAATGTGACAATATTTCAGCAGTCTGACAAGGCTGTTGTGGGGCACATTGTGCGCAGTGACAGAACAACCTGCGCTGCTGTGATGTAATAGAGTTAGTATATAGCTTTGGGTTCTTTAAAAGTCATTCTTCTCATAAGTCATACTCAGAATTTTTATACTAGGAAAAGTCCAAAAAAAGCAAATACTATGCATTCATCTACAATGCTAGTTGTAATTAAGAAATAATGATTGATTTCATTGTGTTTCATATTGGTGTATCTTTTAGGGGCATTTTAATTGTTTTAGATTACTGTGACTCTGAACTGGCTTTGGTGGATCTTTTCTGCTCATTATGTATGAGTGTATGGGATTAGCTCTGTCCCAAGACTAAACAGTGACCTACTGCAGCAATACTAATATATTATGAACTATAAATTTTTGAATTCTGTGCTTACTAGTGAAATTTAGTGCTTCCACAATTAGGTGAGAAAAGTTGATGGTAATAGTACTGTATGTATGGCTACACATGCAAAAAGTGGAAAGACAGAGTAGGAGTTTGGAGTTAAAATTTTGTTAGTGCAATGGAGCATTACTCTTTTGCGAGAGTAATAACCCATTTTCTGCTTTAGAAAGTGATAGTGAACATACCAAAAAGTGTCTATTGAAAATGGCATCCTAGCCTCTGTTCTTTCATCTGATTTTATAGTTAATATTTTGAGGCTGGAATCTTTCCTGTGCCTTTAGGCAATTTGAACAGTTAGAACTTTGGAGAAACTAAAGCAGACAAAGAAGCTGTTATCAGATCCTTCTATACCACTTAAAAATCATTCCATTTGGTAAAGTGATTTGCAGCCCCTCTATTGTATTTTTCAGTTTGTGGCAGAATGTAATTTAGTCATGAGCATTCAAAGTCTATTTAATGTCTCTGCCTCAAAGAAGTGTCTCTGGGTGGTGCAGTTTGATGAACACCTCTATCACATGTACGTGTGTTTATGTTTGTGTGTGTATACACGTGTGTGCGTGAGTGTATGAGTGTATGCAAGCATGTGTGTACATGGACACGTAAAACATTTTAATAGCACAGCCTGTAGGTATCAGCCCAAACCACAGAGCTGAAGTCTGGATTTCTGTAAAGCTCATGAGTGAAAAAAATCTGGAATATAGTTCAACTCATTATAAAGGTAGAAGTTGGCTTCAGAGTTCAAACCTGAGCTTCCAGAAAGTTCAGGGAATGTTCAGCTCCGAGGTGCTGGTTAGAATCCATCTCTGTATTAAAGTAAAATCCCCAGCCTTTAAAATAATGTTTTCTTCACGTGTTATTACTCTTTCTTTTTTTTTTCTGTTCATTTCTTTTATTTCCCTAGACGACGTCTTTCCATTTAGCTGATATCTCAAAATGACCACTTGTGAGAATGTTGTCATTCTTGTCTTAGACTAACTTCAAAATTTATACATTCAGTTTTCAATACTTGTTACAAAATTACCTTGCAAATAGAGTTCTATAGGTCCTTTCATCGCAATTTTAAATAAGCAAGGCTTTTCTGGGTAAAGCAGTAAAAGGTTACATTCCCACTATCCTTCATGACACCGTGTATATTCACAGATAAAGAACAAGCTCTGAAATGATGCTGTGGGTAGCTCTATAAAACTGGTGGCCTGGTTATAATTAGGCAGTCCTGCTTGAATTGTGCAATTTAAACCAAGCTCTTCTGAATTGCTTTGTAGCTCAATCAGATAGTTACACAGCACAGTGTCTAGCTCAGAGTAGAAAATGGAACAGAATTAAACATCTGTCGTAAGTACGGAACTTAAATGGCAGTGTGTAAAATGAACCAGTGCTGCTTGTTTTCATCTCTTTTGCTGAAGGCTAATGTGAATTCATATTTGGCTTTCCTGACATGGATTTTCAACTTGTGTGTCATCTTCACATTGAAGGTTCCCAGAAGATATCTAAGTTCTTAACATGACTCCTACTAATTGTACATTTAAGTCACTCATTTTGGAAAAACCAGTCCTGCTGGAGCTGACTAGCAATCATTCATGCTCTTTTATCTTGCTGCAGAATTTACAGGGCTGTTCACTGGATAGTGACCATAACTGGATAATGTCTGTAATATTATGTAATTTTCCTGTATAGGGTGAACCAGGCCTTCCTGGGCTTCCTGGACTCCCTGGAATAAAGGTAAATAAACTGTAGTACCTGTTGTATTGGGGGGGATCACCACAAAGAGGGGGGGAATGCAAGAATGTGGCTCAAATTGACTTAATATACTTGTCTTACGTCCTTTTCTGTGTCTCTGGTATTAAACTGGGGTTTCTTACAGAAAGTTCTCACATGGAAAATTGGTTAAGTGTCTGTGGGTCGGCAAACAGTATATCTTACATTAAAATGTGAGGCAGAACATTCTAGTTATTTTTTTAAAATCTTAAATAGTAGAGGTTTTTTATTTTTTTTTTCTTTAATGGAAAAGTCTTGTCATCAAAGTTTTACTTGGTTTCCACTTCTGTGTGTGCTTTCCAGTAGCAATAGTCTACTGAATTAACTGAGTCTTCAGCCAGAGAACTGCATTAATTGTACACAGTCTGTGGAGACCTGGCTCTGTTGACAAAAATACTCTGTGCTCCATTACACAGCAGTGGTTTCCACTGACAAGTCAAAATGTTTTGAGAATATTCTGTTCAGTATTAGCTACAGTCCCTGACACGATACCTGGTTTAATCCCTGGCTTCCAGTTTGTCTGGAATCTTTAGGTAAGCTGGTACAGAAGACACCTAGTTGGTTTAGTTGTAGCATAAGTGGTTGCATTGGGAGCTGCAGACATTTGCACAGTTTGAGCTGTAACTGCATGATTCTGCACAGAGTGAGCAGATTCACATATCCTGAGTGAGCACAGATCAGAATGGCCACTTTTCCTTTGTGACAGAGACTGTCCTTTCAGAAAACAACATTGCTTTGAAACTTTTTCTTTGCCTTTCAGCATGGGTCTGTGTATGTCTCAAGGAGAAAGTTCATAGAGTTTCNACTAGCAATCATTCATGCTCTTTTATCTTGCTGCAGAATTTACAGGGCTGTTCACTGGATAGTGACCATAACTGGATAATGTCTGTAATATTATGTAATTTTCCTGTATAGGGTGAACCAGGCCTTCCTGGGCTTCCTGGACTCCCTGGAATAAAGGTAAATAAACTGTAGTACCTGTTGTATTGGGGGGGATCACCACAAAGAGGGGGGGAATGCAAGAATGTGGCTCAAATTGACTTAATATACTTGTCTTACGTCCTTTTCTGTGTCTCTGGTATTAAACTGGGGTTTCTTACAGAAAGTTCTCACATGGAAAATTGGTTAAGTGTCTGTGGGTCGGCAAACAGTATATCTTACATTAAAATGTGAGGCAGAACATTCTAGTTATTTTTTTAAAATCTTAAATAGTAGAGGTTTTTTATTTTTTTTTTTCTTTAATGGAAAATTCTTGTCATCAAAGTTTTACTTGGTTTCCACTTCTATGTGTGCTTTCCAGTAGCAATAGTCTACTGAATTAACTGAGTCTTCAGCCAGAGAACTGCATTAATTGTACACAGTCTGTGGAGACCTGGCTCTGTTGACAAAAATACTCTGTGCTCCATTACACAGCAGTGATTTCCACTGGCAAGTCAAAATGTTTTGATAATATTCTGTTCAGTATTAGCTACAGTCCCTGACACGATACCTGGTTTAATCCCTGGCTTCCAGTTTGTCTGGAATCTTTAGGTAAGCTGGTACAGAAGACACCTAGTTGGTTTAGTTGTAGCATAAGTGGTTGCATTGGGAGCTGCAGACATTTGCACAGTTTGAGCTGTAACTGCATGATTCTGCACAGAGTGAGCAGATTCACATATCCTGAGTGAGCACAGATCAGAATGGCCACTTTTCCTTTGTGGCAGAGACTGTCCTTTCAGAAAACAACATTGCTTTGAAACTTTTTCTTTGCCTTTCAGCATGGGTCTGTGTATGTCTCAAGGAGAAAGTTCATAGAGTTTCTCCCATAATAAGGAGGATAAGTCAAAGACCAAACTAGTGCCCACTGTGGTAGGATTCAGGATTTATCTCATGGAATATAACATTTGCACTGATTTTCTCAAGGGACCTGTGAATTGCCACAGCATTGAGGCATAATGTCCCTTCTGTGTTACTAGTGAATCATGGGAAGAATTGAATGTGCATATTAAATTTTGTGTGTTGTAACAGCTGAAAATATAGTTCCCATGGAGGTTGTTCATTTTCTGCAAGAATGAACACCATATTGAGTAGTGAAGATCATGCAGGAGAAGAGTCTTGTGTGATTAAACTATTTTTGTAAGGGCCTTTGGCAGCAATCCCTATTCTGTTTACTCTAACAGTGAGCAAAGAGGTAGCTCAGTTGGAGGTCAGCGGGTCACTTGCCTGAGGCACTCATCCTGGGGACACTTGCCAAAAGCAGCAGGAGTTGTGGCTGCTCTTTGGGGTTTCCATGTTCATGCAGACCACATGTCCATGCATATAACCAGTAAATAAAAAAGTCTACATCTGAGTGGCTGCTCTGGGAAAATTATTTGTTGGCAATAAGAACGGCTCAGAAGGGCAGCTTCCAGAATCACCTGAAAGGCAAACTGTGAAGTGAAAAAGAGATGAAGTGCGGGAGTTCTGCCCAGTGAAAATTTGTTTCCAAATTCAGTGGATACAGTGGAAAAACAGTGCAGTTGCCTGCAGAATAAAATGGAATAATTTGGTTAAATATTAATCATTTAGGAAAATACTTTCTCCCGTTCAAAATCCAGTCCAAAGGGAGACTGGTGGTGTTTCAGTGAAGAAATTGGATCTAGTGCAATTCTGCATTGAGGTGGCTACCTGCGACCTGGATGGTGACAAGCAAGCAGAATGTGCACAGGAGAGAGAGAAGCATATCTGGTCACATCAGACTTGCAGGATGGGTGCTGTTCATTTCAAGGCATCTGTAAACTCTGTTTTGTTAAGCAGTCTGTAGTAAAAAACCCTAGTTTTTTCTGAGTCACTGAGGCTATGTCTGAGAAGTGGTAGCAGAAACCAGAGAATGGCTAGAGTTAGGAATATGGACACTCATCAGCAAAGGAAAAGTGGTATTTTATCCCCTTTTCTCACCTTCCCTTTTAGCAAAGATTTATCTACCACCATGGTAGGATCATTATGTTGATTTCCAAAAACAGCATCAGTGTTATCTCGTGGAGAAACAAATTTCCAGTGATCTGGAGATTGATTGAAAGCTACTTTGAAATAGCAGTGCCAGGATGAGAAACTTGAGCGTGGAGGAAACCCAGTTGTCTGGACTTGGAATCAATTCAGGCTGTCATCTTGTACAAAAATTACTTGGAGCAGTGACTTTTTTTTTCCTTTTTTTTCTTTTTTTTTTTTTCCTGAGTGATCCTTGTTTCTTACAATTTTTTCAGGTATTTTGAGATCTGTTCCCATACGGACTTTATAAAACTCTCAAAGATATGTCTTTGCTGTTCTATCTTAATAGTGATTTGCAGTGGTGGTATAACATCAAAGACATAGCAGAAGCCTCTCACAGTGTCTTTGCAACATCTAGGAACTTGTTACAAAATGTAAGTTTCCATAAGGGAAATTTTTCCTATCAAACATATTACACCATTCTTGTGCATTTGCGTGCCAGCCCAGTAGCTGTTGGCAGAGATTTTTCAGGCCTTTTCCAAACTTTTCGAGAGGTAAGGAAATGATCAAGATACAGGTTTATTCTACACATTGAAAATTCCTGGATATAGTTCTTAAATGTTAAATATTAAGTCCCCTTTTCTTTAAATCTGTTAATTTAACTTAAAATTGCTTCCTTGTGAATGTTTCTCTGCACTGGCAGGCTGTATTATGAAGTGTTTTAGGTAACTGTGCACATGAACATCACTCTTTACAAATGCTAAACCAACCTGTGCAGGCACAAATGCTGTGCCAGGCAGTGGGCCATACTGTCCAGCTACATCTCATCTTTCTTCCCATGGCTGAACAAGCTTCCCAAGACATTCAGTCCTGTGTGCTTCAACATACATAAAGGATTAATGAATACTAATCACTGAGAAACTTCCAGCTTCTTATAATGCCGTTTCAATTAATTAATCACTGCTCCTGGGAACCTGGTAGGGCTTGGCTGAATATGATACTGGAGTCTGAATGAGCGGCAACATGGGACAGACATGCAAGTGTCATATCTGAATTCAGAGTATGCAGCGGGGTCTTTTATTTCTGACTTCTCTAGACCCATTCACTATGCACATGCGGATGTTTTGGGAGTTCTTCCTGTTCCTTTTCGTTCTCTCCTCGTTGTCAGTTGGTGCCATGGAGGAAACACAAGTGCAGTCAGTTATTTCCAAGACAGTGAAGAAGCTGTCTGTGACATACTGGAGAAATGTTTCTCAAGCACCTGTTGCTGTTTAGGAATGGCTGGAAACTTAATGAGCCCTGAATGTGTTCCACCTAAACTCAGAATATTAACTCATCGCTCTACTATCCCCCAACTGATGCCAAGCAGACACAGAAGCCTGCCTGTGAAACACAAACTTCATATATCTGTTTTATCTCATAACTTTCGTAGGAAGATACATAAAAAGCAGCACTTGCTTTTTATGCACTTGCTTACTGTGATGGAAATCATACTGCATGGAAATCATACAGCCTCATTCGTTGTAATGTCAGACATCTCTCCAATCTGTTGTGTTGCATTTTCTGGAATTTGGCCTGTACAGTCCTCAATTTCTTCACTGCAGTGAGAAGCCTTCACAAAACACAAGCCTCTTCTCAGTAGCAGTGCTTTTTGCAGGATCTAGATTTTCTGTTGTATTTCTGGCATTCATCCCTCAGTTTTTTTAACAAATACTGAACTGAAGCTTATGAGCACATATAAATTTTTATGTTATTGTGTTCAAGAAAAATGAACTGTTGAATGGTGTGACATGAGAAGAGAAAGGCTGCTTAGCCCTTTTGCTTTTGGGAAGTATGGAAAGCTTTCTGTTTTTTAAAATCCAGTGGAAGAATTCAATAGACTTGCCAGTATGGAGTGTCTTGTATCTTTCTTTACAATTACTTTGGATTGACTTCCCTGGGACTGTGCCTGAGCAAGACTTCAGAAGAACCTGGATAGGGATATGGGAATTTGAATCAAGTTTATATCCTTTTATTTTTCTTTTTATGAAATCAAAAGCAGTTCTAATATTCTTCTGTACTTAAATTTCTTTTTTTTTTCTATGCCTACTCAGAGATCTTACCCTCTAAGACCGAAAGACTCTGCTCTACAGAATGTACTTTATACTTTTTCAAGGTCTAGAAGAGTTATACTACTTTCAGCCAGTTAGTTCTGTTACAAAAGAGAAATTTCAGAGAAAATGAGAGAGAATTTTCAAGCTGAATGCGTAGAAGTTAGTCTCCTGTTCAAACTCTTGTAGAAAAGAGAGCAACTGTTGTTGAAGCTTATATGTTTAAGTTCTGCTCTTGCCATCTGGCAGCAAAATGAAAGGAAATCTGAAGTGAATGGTAGTTCTAAACATTTTGGTTTCGAGTCCGTGCCATTTACTGCCTATAGGAAACTTTGGTAAATTCCCGTTTTCTCACAAGAGTTCTTAGGAACGCTGTTCACTTTTTCCCAATGCATTTTTACTTTTCCATATTTCCGTTTTTCTTCCTGTTTTTATTCCTTGATAGTGTTAACAAGAAACCTGCAGGGTCTGTCTCTCTCTCCATTTCCTCCAGTACTCAGATATTCCTGCCCAGGCTTCAGTTCATCTTTATCTGATAGGTCACCCTATTCAGAACTCTTTCTGGCCTGAACCCAGGAGCTGGAAGGGACCATCTGACTTTGTGACAGGCCTGTCCAAATCCTGGATACAGAGATGGGCTGAACATGTTAATTGCATCAATTGAAATTTGAGGGAATTTATTTTTCCCTGATATACGCTTGCTTTAGCTGATATGTACGTGTATAAATATGCAAGTGTGAATGAATTTCCAGGCTTTCATTGCTCACACACAGTGTTCTTGAAAGTGGGTCCTCTGCCTGAGCCGCGGAAAATGCATAAGTTGTAGTAGAGGTTAAATACTGGAGAGCAGACTGTAAGGACGCACGTTCTGGGTGAAAATGGGAACTGATCTAAAAAAATAGGACTTAGTATCTGCCTTTGGTGGGCTAGGTTTCAGAAGTATCTCTGTGCACGGGTAGGTAGAATACATTGCACAGCTGTGCAATGTGTTTTGAGTATCCGCTTTCCATAGTGGAAGTATATATGCAAGCATGTATCTGTATGTACACAGTTACATATCTAGCTTTGTTCACTGATTCCTAGCTGTCTGCTTTCCATATATTATGGCAGTAATCAGTTTCATAGTGTAGACATGTAATTTCCCAGAAATGATTTTGAGAATCAAAGCCAGAAAATGAAATCATCATCAACATCGGATGGTGTGTGTCTGTCAGGAGTGCTTACTTGGGTGTTCTTCAAGATACATGCTTCCAGTTCTTGTTAATATCTCCAAAACTATATCCTCCAAATCTCTTATTTTCTGTCCTGGAAAATGCTAAAACATAAGGAACTGAAGCACAGCATGTTGCTTGCTCTAAAGCTATTACTAGTTGGAAGACTGAACTTACAAGACCTACTTCACAGCAAATGTTTTATAGCATAGTTTAATTTTTCTTTGTATTAAAAAAAAAAACCTACATGAAAAATTTTGAAAATAGTTGAATAATCAAAGTCCAACATCCTACTGTATTCAGAAATCAAGTACTTTGTCATCTGCAAAGAAAATTTGACATCAGCAATCTGAAATTATTTCTCTACCTCAAATACACATTTTTATAAGGTCAGAAATGAGGGTATGCAATAAAGCTCCTTACCTTTCAGAAGAGCAACAAAAATTCCGTAGATATTTCATCTAACTCTTTTCTAACAGAAACAATTTGGGGCCAAACACTTCATCATTTAGCAGTTCAGTCATTGAAAATTAAAAATTAGGTGCTCATTACAAAAAGTGTTTTTGTTCTATCCTCAAAAACAGTTACCATGCTGACTTGAATTATAATTAGCCTTTAAGTAAGAAGTCCCTTGTATGATTAATGGATGCAGAATTAATCAGGATCATTACTGGTTCTGATAGCACTCTCCCAAATCATCATACTTTCTAAGCAGACAGAACTTAAAAGCAAGAAGAAAATTAGGCTCACTAAAAAGCAGTGTGTGTCATACAAAGTGAGGCTTGTTGTGAAAACCTCAGGGTTTTAGCCAGGTTGTTTAGCCAGGTTTTACTTCTCTAACTCCAAATGAATCATAAAGTCTAAATACGCATTTGGAAATTCTAAACCGCAATTGTTTTTCTAAGTTTAGAGACCGATTAGGGAGTAAAGATATTGTTTCAAATGCGATGAGTGAGCCAGACAACCTGTTTTAACTGGCAATTTCTGGAGCCAAGTCTAAAGCGATATGAAAAGCCTTAAGAAAGACCTTATAAAATGGGGTTAGGGTTGGGTTTTTTTTGTCAGATTTCCTTGTACCTTGTTCATTTCCTTCTTAGGAGCTGAATACTGTAGTCCTCCTGAGGGTAAAATTCCCATGGACATCAGGCTATATATAAAGTCCCTCTAATGCCCTTCACAGCGACAAAGTACTCTCTGACTTGTATAGTCTAAGGCCAGCTGAGTTTCTGAGAAATTGCTTCACTGGGACTGTGCTGCAGGCAGAGGGAGGAGGGCATGAGCAAGCACAGCTTTGTTCACCACCATGGATTGCTCTGGTACAGGATCCTGAGCATTTGGCCCTCACACCTCTCCAGAGTGGAGGAGTTGCAACCTCAAAAACAAAGTCTTTTAGGACAGCAGATGACAACTTCTGGAAAATCAGCACAGGTACCCATGAACCAAATCAAATTTATTACAGCTTCATAGCTGTTCTCCAAATTGTCTTGTATCTGGGTTTGGGGGCTTTTTTGATAGCTCTTCTATATAACTCCACCTTTGCAGGATTCTTTCAGTAGAGTTAGGCAAGGAAAGGGCATCATACTGTTTTTGTTTTAAATATGCTCCTAAGTGAGCCAGGGTAACACTGAAGTCAAGCACTGGTCTCTTGATGTGATTAAAATGAGGACCCTTCCACATCAGTGCTTGTGAGAGAGGAACTTTGGGGTCTCCCAAAGTCTGTGACTCTTGAAGGATTTGCATGCTGGCCCGTGCCAGACACAGGAATTTTTGGAGGACCACTAGACCTGCAGGCAGGAGTTTGTAATCTCCAAGCCTGTCCAAAGCTGTGTGTTCAAGCATGGTTGTGGTTTTCCTCCAGCCCACGCAGCTAGGTTTTCTGTTTATGGAGAAGGTGGGGTGCATCCGCCTTTCCAGAATCCTCCACAGAAATTCAGGATGCTTTGGCGTGGTTTGCCATCTCAGAGGTGTGCACACAGGAGTCTTGACCTTGGTACGTTTGGATTTCCAAGAGAAGGCCAGGGAAAGGTGTTTGTGTGTGTCCTGCCTGTGGCAGACCTGCCACTCAGCCAGGAGGCACAGAACTTCCATGGTCTTGGCAATGGGGCCAACATTGAACAAAATACTTCAGGACCGGTGAACTACGTAATAAAGGTCAGAGTTAGACATTTAAATTCCTCTGGCTAATTCTAGTGCGTGGCACTAGATGAGAATAAGGATTGAGATTACATTCTCCTTTCAAATTCGTGGTCTAAAGGTTGGTTTAGTCACATTTCTGTAGCATAGAGAAAATATTGTAATAATCTGATGTAGCTGGAATATACTAAGGTAACCATGAGACTTACAAGTAGGATAGTAATTTCAGAAATGGAAGTGAATTTATTTCATTGTTATAGCAAAGTTGTGGTTTGGATTTCTTTCTGCAGCACAGGTTTCTTTTTTAGGAATTCATTGATCTGGTTGTGAAAATGTGTGGTATAGTCATTATAAGAATGGTTAAAGGAGGAAGAACTGTCTGTGGGAAAACAGTGTACCCAACAACTGCTGTTCTCTGCTGATTGCTTGCATCAGCATAAAGTTTTTTATTTCAGGCACTGGGAGAGGACTAGGTGTGTCTATGAGAGTTTCACAGTTTTAAAGAATGGTGGTGGTGTGTCCCAGCTGTGCAATGAAGGCTAATTCTGACCAAATATGGTATTAGAACTACATTGTTAATAAACATGTGCCAAATTAGTGATGTTTAAAACAGAAATGAGCAGTGAAAATGGTATTTCAACTGCTGTACCTTTTTTAAGCAAAAGTCCAAGTTTTAGGCAATTATGGGTTCTGTAAAACGTAAACATGACAGTGAGAGTGAACTAAAGTTCTTCTTAGGGTTAACTTATAATATGAAAGCTAGCCTCTGCTTCAGCCCATAAAAGCTTTGATCATCATGAAAACCAGTTATAATTATGTCTAGATAATAATCCTCATAAAAATCTGACTATCCTCTGAAGTAAATTAGAAGGTGACTTTTTAATATTAAATTCTGATTGAGTTCACATTACACTAGGTTTACAGCATTTTAGGGCCCTTTTCTGCTTCAGACTGTTATAAGAGGTGAAAATGAACATTAACAATGTGAATGGTAGTATATAATTTTCTATCTGACCCATTAGTATTTCCATAGTCAACAAATACTTGAGAATGAAAATGAGCATGATGGAGGTAGTCTCTTAAAATATTAACACATAAAGGCACTAAAAACAACTCTTAATATCATAACACATCACTTTTGTAAACTGGAAGAAATTCACAAGCTTGTTATTTTTTTTTTTAAACCAAGCTGCCTGTGTTGCGATTAATACAAATTGCTCCAAGTCTAACAGTAGATGAAGTTTGAATGCTGAAATTTGCCTTGTTGGCATCTTGTGCAATGTGGTGGTTTCTAAGCAGTGATTTCATAACTATACCAAAGGGTTAAATGTGAAATGCATGAAGGAGTCATCACTTGCTGATGGCTTTCTATAGAGCTGCCAAACAGTATTTCACATGGAGGAGTTCCTTACTTTTCTTTCAAAATGTTACTATTAACTCCTCTTTCCAGATTTTGTGTTCCCTGCCCCAGCTTTAGCAGGCAAAGAAGATTGCTGTATGTTCTAACTGGACAAAACTTTGATTTTATCCTAAGAAGTTGTAGTGAGGTGTTTGGAAAAGTATTGTAAGTCTTGGTTACTCTGATTCCTTGCGTTCCTCTCAGCATTTCACAATAGTTCAGAACAAATTCTGAGTTCATTTAAGCAAGAGACTTAAGACCAGGAGGTGCTTCAGCGAACACCAGAGCTGCAATGTTGTCAAACCACAGTGCCCTCCCAAGCAAGCCTTCGCTCTTGCTCTCCTGCAGCTATGTGCCAGCTAAATCATACATGTCATATATTCACAACAAAAAACTAAAGCCCTTAGTTCTTGATTTTCTGACCACATTCCTGTACGGCTCTGGAATCTTGTTTGTGTCATGGACTAATCATAAAGGTCTTTCCCTTGCCTTTGCATAGCAGGGACACCAGCATGCCTCACTGAGAGGAAACTCTTTTCTTTACATCCCACACAACATTGGCAGTGCCAATTTTGATAGATTCCTTTTTTGGTTTTTTTTGCGATCGAGTGGCATAAAAGATAGCATAAAGCATTAAGTCAGCAATATTATGGCAGGATGCAGAAGTATACCAAATTAATATTTGAACATTTTACTTAATGCCTTATGCTTTGATTACACTCAAGAGATTTGAAATATTAGAGAAGACATGGCTTAGTTTCAAATCATTCAAACACATCGTCTTTTTGTTTAGAAGCTTAGTTCAGATGGCAAATCAGATCTGTCTTTTAATCTACTTATCCTCTCTAGCGCTGAATAGAGGGAGAAATGCATGTTTTTCTTGATGTAGCCAGGTTTTAACTACTGCAGTTTGTTTCATGTGGGATAAGAATACACTGTTGGGTCATGTTCAGCTTGGCATCCGCCGTAGCTGCTGCGTCTTTCCCAGCAGAGCTGCTGCTCACCCGGTCAGTTCCTGGTCTCTGCTGACACGCCACTTCTTCCACTCCACGTTTGAAAACATTTTAAAGCTCTGTGCCATATAAGACCTGTATTTTGATTATGCTAATTAAGCCACCAGCTTATTCCGTTACCAATTCCACTAGCTTTTGCAAAGCATCTTTTTCTTCTCTGTTTAGAGATTTTGGGGGAAGGTAGGGCTTCTTCTTGGACTTTGGCCAGAAGTTTTCTTGTGGTATGCAACTGGTATAGTCCTGAGCAGAGAGAAGAATTTGACTCAAAAACTGCATTAACCTTTCAGTGACACTTCTAAACGTTACCACTGAAAAGAATCATGTCGTCACTGCATATTTTTTCTGCCTGAAGTCATAATAAGCTGGCCAAAAAATTAGCCCAGGCATATTCAGTATTAAAACAATATGGGGCTATTGAGTACCCTCTCATTCTAAAATAAATGATTGAAGCTGCATTGTTCTTCATTTACTGACATTAAAGTGCTTCCATCTGCAGTGACAACCTTATGTTACTCTTGCTGGTGTGTACTAATATGAAGACTTATATAAACTCTTAAGTTTTTTTGTCTTATGAGAGCAAAAAAAACCCCACGTGCTTCTCTGTGACGTGTTTGTCTCAGTTTATTTTTTTACTATATTTTGAACCATGGCCAGCTGGAACATCATGTGAGAAAGCTCATTATTTACTTGTATTTTTTTATAATCTAAATGGAGGTCTCTGGGAGCTTCCTATGGTCCTTGATATAACCACAGGAAAGATTTCTTTGGCTTTGAACTGTTAGTGATGGATTGCTGATGAGAGCACAGATGAATGGGCAAGAATACTTCCTAATTTGCTCACCATGTGCAGCATACCTGTATTTCTAAGGAAGGGAAGAGATGAAGAGAAATATTATTCAACTGCTCATATGCACTGTCTCTGGATATTGTCAGTAGTGGTATCACTACAGGATTATGACCTGTCTGTCTTTTAGCTATTTGAAGAGGCATTTGATGGGTAATTTTTAGTCCTTAAGTTCAGGGATCTTTCCAAAAGGCTAATAAATAAATATTAATAGGGTTACATAACTGATTTTAAAATTTACAATAGCTTGTGGCTATATCTTCTTGATTCAAATATATCTGAAAAAATGCAAGATTAAATAGCAGGAAATCTTACTCAGGATAGTTTGCAAAGGAAAGCGTATGGCTTATTAGTCTTGCGTTATCTCCCTTCAGACATGGAGATAGGTGATAAAATATGGCCTTACTCTTCTGCTTAGTGCTGCTTCTGCTGCAACTCTGCTTGATTCTTGCTATTTTTCTGTCCTGTTTGTACACATGAATGGGAAGGAAGAGGGCAGAACAGAGAGGGAATGAGGAGAGCTGTGGCTCATTCCCAGCTGTTCACAGCCAGAGAAGTTGTCTGGGTGCAGGGAACTGAAGTATTTTACTGTCAGAATGAGGAGGGAAAGTACCATGGTACTGCAAGTCTCTGACTTGAAAGGGGATTCAGCACATCCCAACAGTAACATCTCCATTTGTCATTGCTGTGTCACACACCATTTCTGCCCAGATGCTGCAATAGGAAACTACCTCATAACACACGACTGAAATGAACTGTCCCTTTTTAAATTTACGTACACTCAGATCTCTCCTCCTGCCTTCAGACTTGCTTGGATATTAGTTTGGTGTGTTACATTACAGACCAGGTTGCATATTAACAGTCCTTAACCTCATAAACCCCATGTTTGACACCTTCAGTTTCACTTGCATCTCATGTGCTGCGTGGTGGCTTGCTGCAGGAATTAATGGTGATGAAAGTTGCCCATGATGAAAAGTACTTCTGTATAACTGTTGCATCACAGCCAGAGAGCTGTAAGAAATACAGGGGAAAGTACTACCCAAAATAAACTCGTGTTATTATAATTGCATACTGCTAAATGAGTAATCCAACATTCCTCTCATATTGTATTTTTAAAGGGTGAACCAGGTTTCATTGGTCCACAAGGAGAACCTGGGTTGCCAGGGCTGCCGGGAACAAAGGTAAGGGTAATGGGCCAATGCTCTGGTGTGAAGCCCCTAGAGCTGATGTCAAATTCAACTTCCTCAGCAAGTAGCAGAGACTGAGACTACTATTGGAGAACATGTGAAAAGTCATGGACCAGTGCTATGAGATATATATATATATATATATATATATAGATATTCATATTGGTGCCCTCAAAAAGTGTGAAAGCAGATGTTACACCATAACTTTATTTAATAAATCATCTTTTTTCATGTTAGAATCCCCAAATTTAGCTGTTCAAGAGGCAAAATAGGCATGACTGAAGAAACTATATTTTCAGAAATGTGGGGGTTTTTAGGAAAATGGCTTGAAAATATGTGCAGGAAGTAGAACTTTGATACTGCGCACCAGATTCTGAAAATACGGATAGACCAAACCTCTATTTCTTCTGTTGGCTTGGTTTCCTTGATCCTGCTGAGTTGGTGGTGTGCTAAAGGCTGCCCAGTATTTTTTGATACATGTTTGTCTGTTGCTATAGGGTGACAGAGGAGAGGCAGGTCCTGTTGGGAAGGGTGAGCGAGGTGAACCTGGAATCCCTGGACCAAAGGTCAGTCTGATTTTTACATTGGAAATGTTTTATTAGTTTTGCACCTATGAACACATCTTTGCCTGCTGAAAAGTAGAACGAAACTTGGTGAGTGAGCTTTGAAGTGAAAATTCTCTCAAATACTCTACTTCAGTCCAGAAGACAATGGCAGTTTTGTGTTCACAGCTGTGGAACTGCGGTCTGAATGGACTCTTATTGGGTCTACAAAGTAAAGACACTACCTACATACACTGTCATGGAATTGGCCTAATTCATTCCAGCTGAAGTACTGACCTCCAGGTCCCTAACTTTCAGCATCGAAGTTTGAACTCTTTGACCACTGTTGCTATTGAATGCAGAGAAAATCCATTTTGCATGCTGTTTTCTAGCTCTCTAAGAAGGAGATCAGTCTAACCACATTTTAGCATTGTCTTAATATTTCTCCTGGTGTTGATACTATCAAGTTTTTCTTTCCTAATACATTCTGAAAACAATAAGGTTAGTTTTGTGCTCCTTGGCCACTTAGTTTGTGTTCACCTAAACTGTTGGGAAAAGAAGTTGTGGGAACACTTTATTTTAATCTCCTTACGTTAGAGTTTTTAACTGTCTTCTCTATCTCTTGGCTATCATTTCTCAGGAGGAATGGAATGGCTTTGTTCATTCCTGAAAACCAGTGATAATGATGCCTACTCTTTACTAATGCCAACACTGCTTTTCCTTTGGAAGGGTGGAATCTGTGACCATTGCACTCTGGTGTTAAAGAATATATTAATCTGGGTGCAATTAAATTAAATGCCTTTAAAGATTCATTATCTTGGTAACATCAATGTAAAATATTTCTGCTGTTCCAAACTGTAGTTAGTTGCTACTAATTTCTTTTTCTCTGCACTCCCATTTCTCTACCATTTTTCTCCTATCTTTCTTCAAACAGGGGAAAACAGGTGAACCTGGATCTAGAGGCCCCAAGGGGTCAAAGGTTAGTAGTAAAGAAACTGTCTTTAGGGGGCTAATTAACATGATGATTTTTAGGATCAATTATTTGCAACATTTCACAGAAACTTCACTTCCCTCTTTAAAAGAACCTGTAACAATCTGTAATGTTCTTTATAAGTGAAACCTGCTGACCTTCAATTCTAGCTAAAAAATTTAGTCAAATCATACGGGGTTTGAACACTGTGATTCTAATCCCTTTTCTGTCATAGCATCCATTCCACTCTGCTGTTGTTTTCCTCATGCAACTTGGTTTCTCTCTGTGTAACTGATGTGTGTTAGTCCTCCCACATGCCAGGATCCCAATGCCTGACTGTGCTGTTACTGGGTTTGCAATAACTTTGTGGATCCACACTTTGGTGAGCTAGGAATCAATCAGTGGTATTCCAAGTACTACAGGCTGACATTTGATGGCCAGAAGTCCTACAAAGGCAAGAGCTGTTGGCTGCATTACTGTTTTAAAAAGACTACTTTGATTATATCTGTCTATCCATCTGTCTGTCTATAGATACAGTTGATTTGCATATATGGAGAGAGAGATAAAATGTATGTTTTTCTATTACTTTATCTGCTGTGCAAATAGTGTTCCCACTGGATTCCTTCGTCTTATGTAATGGAGTCAAAGCAAAATGAAAATGTATTTGTGCAGGTGGTTATTGAGTCTGCTGTCAGAGTAAGGGTGACAGGACAATGTAGGCTGGTGTGATGCTGTTTGCGGTACTTGTAGAGTCCTTGAAGGGCAGCCTTAAGTGCTTAAGGATGTGATTAAACAAGTGCCATTTAACCTTATTCATTCCCACCAGAAAGAAGCACTGGAAGGCCAGGGAACTGATGATGGGATTAAAGTATCACAGTGAGAGTAGAAGAGTAAATCAGCCTCTCGTTTGACTGCAGTACCTGGGCACCTCCCATATGCACCAAAATTACAAAGATATCCTCTTTAATTCCCTTTTTATCAAAAAAGGATATACAATTTCCATTTTACCTGCATACCTGTCATGAAAATCTGGCCCACAGAAGTCAATCTAGTGGTTGGGAACTTAATTTTTTAACAATTCCAGTGACATGTTCACTAGCTGCTGCCCAGGCAGCACTGAAAGGAAAGGCAGATGGCACAACCTTGATTATGCCCTGCCACCAGCCTGCTCTCCACATGCCTTCATTAGCTCTATGAAAATTTTCTGGTTTCTGTGTGTGCTGTTGCCACTGGTGAATTAATCATTCTTCCCTGGCTTTTATCAAAGTTCTCTAGATTTCAACAGGAGCAAAAGTTTCAGTTCTCACCCATATTAATTTTGAGTAATATAAAAATATAAGACCTTGCAATGAAAGTGACTGTGTAATGAATTGTGGATGCTGGGTTATGAATGCATACACGTTTGAAATTCCCCCCATCATTTGAAACATACTACTAATAGCCAGGAATAAAAAGCTGTGTGTAAGCTGGTAATGGTCTCAAGCCTGTCACAGAAAGGGTGGCAGGAAACTCTGAATCTGACAGTAGTGTGGTGTTTGTAGGGGAGGCAGTGACTCAAAGCAGGGAGGTTCAGAAGGTTAGTGGAGGCATGATCATAGAAAAAAAAGTTTATACATTTTGAAACACACATTTGAAGAAGTTTTTGACTGTTTTTAGACTGAGTGATTTCATTTCTCTAGCTTTTGATAATAGTGTCATTAGAAATAGGGATGTTACACAAATTGCTTAATTGATAATCTGCCCATTTTTTTGGTTCTTTGGGATTTTTTACTGCAAACCAATACAATAATAATTCACACAGAACCAAATGCATCATTGTCAATTCTACCAGTACACAGACTTTGAAGGGCTTTTTCCTTTCATTAAAAAAGATTCACATTCTGTTTAGGATGAGAGGCCCTGTAAACCGGTTCATATAAGAAAACATATTTAAAAGGGAAGAACTATGTGATGTATTGTCAAGTGGCATATCTGTTTTTTTCAAATGCCATTTTTACATAGGGTGATACAGGTGAGAGAGGTGACACGGGATCTGCAGGTCCACGGGTAAGTCTGCTTCTCATCTCTCAGCTCTTTGTTTTGTACTCTTATATTCAGTCCATGTGAACTGAAATTGTAGCAGTAGTTTTAGTTAAAACTCCTGGTGAAACTGGACACTTGACACTGTTGGAACATGATTGCTACCTGGCCTTTAATATGATTAACATCACTTGCCACTATTTGAAGCAGTCTCCTATCCACAATTTGCGGGCAGGATGTTACAAGCCAGATACTCTGGCATTGTTCACAGCCAATACAGAACTAGAATGTAGGAACTGCTTAAATGTCTTCCCTCAGAGGTTTCACATGGCACTGTGCAATGCTTATTTACCTTTATTTTAAAAAAACGGGTTGCTTTAAAAGCAATCTTCACTTTAATTCTAACTTCTGTGTTTTGTGGTAGTATACTGTAAGTACAGTAAGAGTCCAACACCACACAGTCAAGTCAAATCATGTGTCAGCAGTTAAGAGTCTAAAATAGTCTTTGGCAGTTGTCTAAAAATTTTAATGGAAAATGTATTACAGGGACCACCTGGACAGAAGGGTGATCAAGGTGCAACAGAGATAATTGATTATAATGGCAATATCCATGAAGCTCTGCAGGTATGCAAACATAACAAAGCTGAATTGGCTTAGTCTGGTCTGGGAAAAAGTCATTTGACAGCATTTTATTTCCCTTTTGCCTAGAGCTTGAAAACATTTTGTATGCAGAATTGTTGAGCTTATTAATCAGGAATTGCTTTCTATATTTGGAAACCAGGTTTTCTGTTTGGTGCTAGACAAACTGTTTCCGTGATACAAATTAGCTGAGTGAATTAGTTTCATGTTCCCTGGAGAGTACTGACGTCATCTAATGAGGACAAAACTAATTCATTGCTGGCTTTGGTGTTCAGTGCTGAATTCATGTAATAAACCACTTACACAGGTTCAACAGAAGTGTCTGCTTTTCAATTCTTGTATTATAATATTGACATTTCTTTTTTCCCTTGTTTTCCTTCTGCTCTTCTTATAAAATGCAAAGAGCAGAATATTTGAAGTTTGGAAACCATGTAACATGGTTCCATTAGCAAGCTGTGGATTCAATCAGCAACTTGAGTACATTAAGTAGACCAAGTACCAGTCTTCTCACTTATTCATTTCTGGAAAACCTATTTTGACTGGTGTGCAGAAAGTGTGGAGGATTAAAGTGGGGTTACAAAAAGAGTGAATGAGTGTTTGCATAAAAGCAAAGGACCAAGATGACATATGTCATTGCAGTCAAGGTGATTTACATTGCAGCATTCTCAGATGCAAATTCTGTGCAGTATAACTCCACCAAAGTGAATGGCTTGCTTATGTGAAACTGAAGACTGGATTTGGCTCATTGTGCCTCTGATCACTTTCTCACTGCAGCCCGTGAACTTTTTTTCTTGCATTTACACAGGGGGAGTGGGTAAATGTCTGACCAGTCCTTTGGTTTTCAAGACTCTTTCAAAAAATAAAAAAATCTCACTGCCTTTCCTAAAATCTAAAAGCTGTGTATGTCGCTAAGGCTGAGTCCACTCTTTGATTGTGTCTGTGGGGAAGTCTGCATAGGCATGTTTTGAGGCTCTGCATTATGTTTGCCTCATTTGGTTTGCTTGTAAGGGAATTCAGACACGCAGCTTTCAGTCATCCAAATCCCTCTCCGAGTTCCATGCCTAAAGTAGCTTGAAATTAATGTTGTGTATTACCAGACAGAGATTTACCAGGGCTTTCAGCCCCTCTATCTCCTGTATTCTGTCTTTGTATCATTAACTGTGGCATCAGTCTTACTTTCAAGCTTCCTCAGGAAAGCTGCAGCACATAAAGGTGCCTTAAAAGTGGACTAAAGCCTTTTGCAGTGGTTGAAACATATTAGGAAGCCTTTACCCCATTGCAAATCATTCCAAATGTCATCACCTTCTGATCCAGGGCAACAAATAATTGATATTAATGGAAATGGCTGTACAAGGAGGGTGTAAGTAAAATTACATAGGATCAGTCGAAAATATCCTTGCCAAATCCAGCTCAGTCCTTTCAGATGGCAAACACCCATTCCTAAGTCTCCTGGTGCCAAATTCTTAGGGGCTCTGAGATTTGCAGTTCTCTCACAGAAGTACATGAGAACTTCCAGAGCTCAGCACCGAGCTGTGAACTTGCACAGACTTTGGCCTGCGGATTTAAGACGTTGACAAGAGTTTGCAAGATCTGGACTCCTTGTCTCATGTTAGAATTTAGTCGTAAATCATGAAGCAGTCTAGAAATTTAGTTACTTTGCCTTGTGCCTCCTATTCAATCTCAAGTGCAATCTTAAAATTGTCATCGTGGCTTGAGCAAGACCCCTGCTGAGAGTATGTGGCTTTCACTTGGAGGGCCAAATACAAAATTTATCTCTCTGTCAAAATTGCTCTTCACACCCATTCTGCAGAATTTCCCAGTGCAAAAAGCAGTAGTTTCGAAACTTTAACCTTTGTAGGAACTACAGCATTAGATATTAAATAATCTGCAACTGTAAAGGGATCCATTACTGTGAACATGTAAACAGTAATTTGAAATGGTTATTTTAGGTTTTCTTACCTTGAATACTGAAAAGTTCAGTTCATACCTGAACTTTTCAGTATTTTTAAATTTCTTGATTTATTTCCATTAATACGTTGAAATACAAAGGATATGAATATATTAAAGCCATGTGTTAGAGAACAATTTTATTCAAGTACTTTGTATTGAATAGGTTCCAGATCTTTGCCAACAGTATGTATTGTTGCACTGACATATGGAGATTCTTTTAAAGCTTAAAACAGAAGATCTGCAAACCTTTATTTGCACATTGGATAACAACTAGAAAAGCAAATTATTCTTGTTCCATGTAGGCCAGTAAGTTCTTCACAGGCAAAAGGAAAGCATGTGCAACCTGCAGTATTTGGGGGTTTTGGATTTAGAACTGCATTTTTTAATGAAAATTAATGTTATATCTAGGCTCCAGGAACCGTGTTGATTAGTTAAACATTAGTGCAAAACCTGCAGACATTACAAAACATAGGGCTGGTCTTTTGGCACCAGCTTCAGACACCAACCCATTATGTTTTCTTAAAAAGTTGAAAAAACACCTTTTTGAAGACTTCTGCTTAGATTTTGCTATTTAAGCATTGTTTATTTGATCTCTTTAATTGTACAAAAGTACTGTCTTCATCTAATTCCGCAGAAACCAAGCAGCTAATACAGCCCCAAGAGTTAAAAACAACAAGGGTTTTATTCATGTTTTTGAAGGCATGGTGTCTCCCAGATGCAGCATGGGTTCTGTGGGGATTATAGCTGTAGCAAACAGAATTATTTATATCATTGTTTGATTCTGCTACTGACAACTCTTGTTAATACATTTTGCCAACAGAGGATTGCCACCCTGACTGTCACGGTAATTCCCATTGCATGACTTACTGTGTGTTGTAAAACTTCTCCTTTGTGCTGCAGCATGTTCATAATTCTGCTAGCTCAGGACGTGTCTTCATTGGATGTCAGCCTGGTTCATCATAACATGTATTGATTCCCTTGCTTGGTGTTCCCATAGCAGAGAACCCATTGTTGGAATGGGTTGTTCCCACTGGAAATGTTGTTCCCATCCAACAATGGAACCAATTCTGCTCCTTCTGAATTAATGGAAAAACCTCATTTAAGTGCGATACTGGGAAAACACGTTCTTCTTTTTTGTTTCGAGTTCTTATCTTCAAGATTGCTGTTAGTTGTATTTTCTCATCTGTACATACCCTTTCTTTATATTAATGCAGGGGATTTTAAATGTTGTTGTGGGGTTTTTTTAAGCATCCCCACTATTCACCATCCAGACGAGTGTTTGATACATGACACTGTCCACAGCCTGAGGTAGAAATGAAAGAAATGGATACAGCTTACTCCATGGCAATTTCACAAAGCACTGAGTATCCCCTGATGCACTTAGCATCTTTTAGCAGAATCCTCTTTGCAACTGGTTGGAGATTTCTCCTGGTCTCGGATTCTTTTGGATCAGGCAGTGAGAGCTGGCAAATATGACTGGGTTTTGGTCTCCTTTCCATTAAGGGAAGCAGTGCCATTTCATCAGTAGGAGCAGAGGACTTTATTATAAAATATGAGCTGTAATGTTATTTTAACACTGTTTTTTGTGGTAGTGTTGTGGTTGTTGAAAGCTGTGTTAACAACTTGTCCATAACTGGTCTTGGTTCCCCTTGTGTTAAAAATCTAACCCGTTTTGTTACAGTAGCTATAGTAACATTCGCCCTGTGCTTACACGACAAGTTCTTCAGGAGTTTATTTAAAAGCTGAGGGGTTTGTGTTTTCTGTTTAGGGACCACCAGGACCACCAGGACCCCAAGGGCTGCAAGGGTCAAAGGTGATCTTCCTTATTTTACTCAATGTATCTTAAGGGTGGAGTATTTTCTGGGGTTTTTTAAATGATGTATGCACACGGGTAAATGGAGCTTTCCAGCACAGTTGTTTAACTGTAAGTTCATCAAATATGGCATGTTTCTAACTTTGTACCCGGATTCCTGGAATGCAGCTTTCCAGAATAGGTGCTTTGTTTAGTTGCCACACACAGATGCTCAACCAAGGACCAGCAAAATTAATTAGTACTGAATGAGTGCAGAAGCATCTCACTCAGGGATTGGCACTGAGGTAGCTCCCTAGGACTTTGCAAAGTATCCACACAACCAGACAGCGGCTCCCGCGCCTCACTTCTGGCTGAGTGGGAATGATGGCAGGCAAAACTGTGGGCAAGACACCACTGGCCACCGTGTGAGTGCGTGTGAATGCAGCTTTTATATCACGGAGGTACCCACCCAAATAAGTACGGTATTGTCTAATGCCAGTAAAAATTACAACATGCACATGTGGGCAGGAGCCTGGCTGGAAACCCCAGCCTGCTAATACCACCTGGCTGGTGCTTACACGTAGTGCAGAAGGGTTAGTGAGCAGCCCACACAGAGACAATGAATTCCATATGCTGCCCTGCTCTATAAAATTTAAATAATAAATTTGCCTATACTTAAAAAGTGTCGAAGTTAGTGGACTCTCTCTAAATGCTTTTAAACTAGTTGAGATGTTTCTCCTGTTTCTTAAATACTAGATACTGCATCTTTTCCCAGTGTCTCTACGCTCTTGCAAGAGCAAATAGGTGCATCTTCAATAACAGTTTTAGACATTTCTGACTTCATCCAGTATTTCATGTGGAAATACATCACAATACACATGTGCACTGTTTTGAGAAATTGAGAGAAACCTCGTTCATTCTATATGAAAATTGACAGTTAAATGTGCGGAAATTGCTTTTTGCATTATCATCTACCCAGCATTTCTGCAGCATGGAGTATGTTGTGAAACACAGAGAAGTTTGGGTGTGGAAGAGGTTGTGTTCCTTCGTATAGGTGAGCGTTCTCCTTCAAAATGTACAATGTAAAGCAAAATTCAACATTACAGGAGTTTGTTTCCAATATCACGGATTCCACCCATCAAAGTAACTTGCTCCCTTAGAGAATGCTACCCAGGAACTGGTCATAAGACAATGTTATGAATGTGAACTCCTTCACTGGGTGATTTTTAATAGTCCGGGGAAAGAAACATGAGGTCTCTCTCTACCTTATATAAATGAAGAGGTATGATTCCATTTTTATTCCAGTAGCAGGCAAAATTTCCATTGGATTGGGATCTTTTCACCCCTGGGATTTTGTCTTCTCTTTCCTTTTTTTTTAAATGCACTTGCCTGGCCTTTATATGACCCAGAGTTATTCAATATAGGAATTACATATGTGCTGGACTTTTTGACAGAATATTCTCTGGCTTTATTGTTGTTAATTATGGGAATTTCTCTGGCTTTTTCCTCTAGTGTCTGGGACAATTGGGATAATCCAGTTCTGTCTTATCTCTTGCAGGGTGAACCAGGATCCCCAGGAACTCCAGGGGCTGATGGAGAGCAGGTACACTTTGTGTCAATCATGAAGTGAAGAACATATGAGCAACCATAGGTTGTTTCAAGAGATTATTTCCATGATCCCAGGTTTTAACTTAGATTTTTTTAATCTAAATAATATGATGATAATAATTAATAAAGATCATTATAGTGTTGCTGCACAGTCTGTGATCTAATAATGTCTGCATTTTTGCATTTTAATAGCAAAGGTATATGCATGCACATGACTTCTGCTTGTTAGGATCAAAGCTAGAATTCTCTTGGTGTCTCTTGTTTTTTACATGACTTGCTGAATAAGTCCATATTTTAGGGTCCTAAAGGCTCAAAAGGAGACTCAGGTGATCCTGGAATGCCTGGAGAAAAGGGAGGAATTGGACTGCCTGGCCTACCAGTGAGTATGAAAAATTAATTCATGAGTTTTAACAAAAATACTTTTGTTTTTTCTCTCTTCCATTATCAGAAATTTCCAACAGTGCTGATAAATTGCAAATGGGACAGAAAGCGCTGGGGAGAAAATTCCGAGATTGTTCTGCAGCTAATCTAGGAGGAGGTGTAAGATTGTCAGAACTTTTCATTCCACTTACAGTAAAAAAAAGTACTGTATAGGGAAGAAAGAGATTAGTTGGTAGGCTGACCAAAGTTGTACTTCCCTGGTAATATATAGCACAGCTTGGGCAAGGAGAAAGGAGCTATGTTTTGAATGGAAATTTCAGGTGACTTAGATTGAGAAGGGAGAGAAAAAGCATGAATATTTATGGAACGCATTCTTGCTATTTATATATGTGTGTGTGTGTGTATATATATGTGTATATATATACATACAAATGAAATTTCTCAGTAAAAATAGAAGCAATTTCAAAATTGTACCTATAGTACAATATATCATTAATGGAGTGCCAGTTTAAGGAATTGTCATAAATATCATGCCACAATTGATAGCTATCAATATAAAAGCATACATTTATATTTGTTAAAAATTATTTACAAGGTAGTGCCAGAATTTTTTAAAGGATTTCCTTTATATGTGTGCTGTGTTATGGTAATTATGGTAATTATTTGCCAATAAATATTATAATTCCTAGATTGATTGCTAATAAGATTAAAGCTGTTTATAAATGCTGTTTTGTATGATTTTGTAGGGAGCTAACGGCATGAAAGGCGAAAAAGGAGACGTTGGTTTGCCTGGTGCCCAAGGTCCTTCAGTAAGTCTTAGTGTGGCATTGCAATGAGCTCAGGAGTCCAGCAGTGGTTCTCCAGCTTCTGATTCTGAGCAATACTTGATATTCATGACTGATCTTTCCTGAGAACGAACAGACTTCTGGTCCTAGAGCTAAATATAGTTTAAGGAATTTTAAAGATATGATTCCTGTTCTGTTCTGTTGTATGACTATGAATGAGTCCTGCTCGCTTCAGTCAAAGCCTTTTGTCTCTGTAATGAATTAAATGGGCGAAAAAGAAAAAAACCCAAACAAACCATGGTCTCTCTCAACACCTTATACTCTGGGAATCTCAGATAAACCAGTGAGAACCAAAGTAGACTGACTTCTGGTATGTGACCTTTTTTTCCCAAAGCATTGTAAAGGCATTAAAAAACAACAAGCAAAATCAAAAACCAAACAAACCCAAACAAACTCCTACATAGGACCTTTATGGTGTGGGTGGCAATCAGAGCACAGTAAGACAGGAGAGCTCAGAGCAGAGGTTAGTGACAGGAGCTATAGCCCTGAGGAGCCAGAGGCTGCCCTGTGCTGTTGCAGGACACAAGAGGCACCCCATGTCTCTGAGTTTCTTTCTATGAAAAGAAGATTAGTTTGTTACAAATCAATTCACTAATTCATTCATCTGTTCTGCTTATTTTCACTTGAAGGAAGACTTACAATTTTCAGGAGATTTCACAGGTGGTGGATTCTGTCTTAACGTTTCAAAGTGCATCTTGTTGCTGCTCTTGCCACCACCAACAGCTACTATATCAGTGCATGAGTCTGGAGACCTGATTTGGCATCCCTGCTGCCACTCTGCAGGTTATAGTAGCAGCCCATTGGGATTAAATCCAGGAATAGAGGTGATACTAAACTGGATATATCATAATGAAAGTCTTTCCCTGGATTTGTTAGTAACATGGAAAACCACTGCAGAATATATGTGCACTAAATGCTGAGCAACCCGATTACCTCTATTAATGACCTCGAAGAATTTTTGGTACAAGTGGGCTAAATTAAATAAAAGGAGAGACAAAGGGAAATTTTGAAAATATGCCAAAGCCTGGCTTGAATTTAGTATCTTTTCCATTTGTCAGTGTTGAGGAGGAATAAAATAACACATCATTGTCTTCTGGCTCTGTAGATTAAGTAGTACGAGAGAGAGCTAAAGAGCACATACCATAAAATACTAAAAGTTCAAGCATCCCTGCTCAGTACTGTTTGTTTTACAGAGATTTTTTTTTTTCCCCCATAGTGTCTTAAAGTGTATCATAGACCCTAGGAATAAGAATCTGGAGACAGGCATGCTGCCATATGGCACAAACAGATCTGCACTTTGGGTACCCTGCCTTTCAAATCAAAATAATTCCCATTCCTAAAGCCCTGTCTAGATGCACTGTCAATGTTCACTGTTACATTGCTATTTTTGTAAGTGCTTGCCAACAAGGGTCAGCCTGACTTCTGGTATTTTTGTGGGAGTTCTTTGCTCTGCATGATTTAATGCCATTGTTTTTTTATCTGTAGATGATAGGACCACCTGGACCACCAGGGCCACATGGTCCTCCAGGCCCTATGGTAAGCTTGGGAGGAACAGAGGGGCTAGAAATGGTCTAAGCACTCTTGCCACTTTAGTGCCCTGCTTACTAGAAGTGTTATCAGAATATGTGGCCATTAAAGAGGGGACCTAATTTGGGAAATTTTTTGCATGTCTTAAAATTCATAGGAAGTGGAGAAACAAATTGCACATTCCTGTGTTAGTGTTAACATGCTAGTGATCTGGTTCCTCCTCAGAATCAGGTGTTTGCAGTTGCTTTATTGACAGCTGCATTTCTTTTGAGAGTACAGAGATACAGGGGTAATTTTTATCCCTATAAAGCAACAACACTCTCCAAAAAACTGTGGTGTATTTTCATAACGAAAAATGTGATTTTTATTTTCAGGGACCTCATGGACTGCCTGGCTCAAAGGTAAATTAATACCTGTCTTGAATAGACATGCTCTTTATGTCTGCAAAGTGTCATGCCTTGCTCTTGAATGCATGCAGCTATGTTTTGTCATGCCTCATTTAATAAAAGTTTCTGATATTCTTAAACCTTAAAGCAGATTTTAATATTAGCAGCTTAAAAGCTTTTTAAATTTTCTGTGATTGTTTCTGAGTAGTGTTTCTCCTCAGCATTGGCTGATTCCATTTTTTGTATGAATATTCAAGATGTGGCACTAAGTTATTTAGCTTCCTGTTTATGGGCAAGCTACCATTGCACTTGGAATTACTTTGGTGTACAAAAGCATTTTACAGGCTCAGGAAATTAAGTCAGATGAACTCTATTTATGCTCTCTTGTATCTCCTGCTTCTTCCAGTGTTCATGGCCTTTGTTAGGTGCCAGGTGTTTTGCTGACCAGTTCCTTCACATGTTATGCTGGTTCACCATCACAAACTGATGTGTGCATTTTCCTGTTTTCCAAACTGGAATTCATGATCAGACAGGTCTGCAGTACAATTTGAACATTTTCCGTAGCATAGTACACGAAGATATGCTTTAGGGGCTCCCTTAGCCCGTGAGAACAGCTCAGGACAGTGGAAGTGAATTTTGGCAGAGTTGGAATATTTTAATTTGTCCTTTAATTCAGTAGTCACCAGTAAGCTAAAATTCAGAATGACACTGTATTCATTAAGGCCAGTGGTCTTGTCAGGCATGATCATTTAAATCACTATGGCTCCCTAATCACACCTTTCTCAAAAAGTGAGGAAGAGGAGGAGAGGGTGGTTTTGTTTAGTTTTGGGGGTTTATTTTGGTGTTTTAAAGGTACGAGACAGAAAATCACACGTTTGACCCCTTATGAGACTGTGTTACGTTGGCTCAAGTAGCCTAAGTCATAAATCATCTTTTGAAATCAAGTGCGTTCCATTTTAGCACCAGCCCTGCTTTACCTCAGGCTTTTGGCCTGAGACTCAGGCTTTTATGGGATTTCTCAGGTCTGTTTCCAAAACTTCAGCGTTTCCAGTGCTACTGCTCTGAAAGTCACATCGAGTCAAATAGAAGAGTAAAGAAATGGCTGCTTAGGGTGCAAAGCAGGCAGATGATGTCTGGAGTTACTTAAAGGAGCAGACTAGATTCTACTGAGGATTTTTTTTAAAATATGAATATAATATAAGGTAACATAATACATCAAAGGGAAATCTAGCAATGAGGCCGTGGGGAGCAGCCTGGATGAAATACCCACGTATTTCTGTTTCCCAGAAGAGGCAGGTGTGGTCGATACTCTCTTTGACTGAGCAGCCCTCATGCTGATGCAGTTTTTCATTATGAGAGAATGATTTATTGGCAACTCTGAGCCCAGTATTATCATCTTAGTGATGTTTAATGTAATAGCCTATGCATAATTTTAACAATCACAACAAGTGCCATTTCTTACATTGTTAAAATTCCTCTGTATGAGCACAGAAACTGTGGACCTCCCAAACAGCTTGGCATTGTGTAACCTGTACTGTTTCTTTTAACCTGTTACTGTTTATTATGTATGCTTAAAGGTTTAAAATATCTTTATGTAAGATTTTGCTGCAAATTCCAGTTTGCTGTAAGGAAAATTATTGCTTCCTTACCAAATGTACTTTTCAGGAGATCCCACTGTAGAAACCTACAGTTTTGAGGCTTACCTTTATGAACATTTTCTTTCAGTTTGAATTATCTGTATATGGTGGTTTATGGGATTTGAAGAATTTCCAAAACCCCCTGAAACTCATGCTTAATTCAAACCATCTAACTATAGTGACAATTATTAGGAAAAGATTAAAAAAATCTGTTACCCGTAAGTTTCCTGTAGTTTTTTATTCACACTGATTTTAAATCTCCAGCAGACACCTCCCAAATACTTTTGCTCACTGTTAAATCAGTATGTAAATTGCCAATAAGCTGAGAGGGTTGAATTTGTTTCAAACTGGAATTTGCAGCTATTTCTGAGGCTGGCTTCTTCTATTGCGGCTTAAACACCCATTATAGCACCAAAAATTTGGCATTTATACTTTTACGTTTAGGGTGAACCAGGGTTAAATGGTCTTAAAGGATTGAAGGGTGAACCAGGTCAAAAGGGTGACAGAGGGCCCCTTGGTCTTCCAGTAAGTAAAAAACCCCAACTATTCAATTTCAGTGCAAATCACAAACGTCTCTTTCTACTCCTGCTGAACAACTTTGATTTACTCAATAGCATACACAGAATATACCTTGCTGGAGCAGAGCATCAGTCTTGTTTTGTTTTGTCCCAAATCTGTGCTATCCTCCCAAGTAGCATCCTGTAACATCCAGTGCTGTCAGGGTTGGTTTTTTTGTTGTGTGTCAGTTGAGAGTGTTCAGTGTCACAAGGATGTCATCACCCCCATTACATTGGTCATGCTGTTATTTAAGTGTTGTATGGTGTTTCCATTAAAAAAGGAGTCTTCCCTTTCCCCCATCTCCTCAGTTATTGTTCCTCTGATTGCACTTCTGCAGTTCAAATGGAGAGGTCTAATTGAGGAAAGCTAAAGATTGGGTCAGGGAATTTAGCTCGGTTTTTTCCCCTGGATTTTTATTTTTGCCTTGTTCTTTAAAAAATTTCCATTCTGAGTGTTTGGCATAAATTTTGTCTTAGAAGTGAAGAACCTTAAAAATACAGAAACATCACAGTTCTTAAAATGTAGATTGATAAAATAGAAAATACTTTATGTGTTTGAAAGCATATTGAAAAGGCAGCTTTATTTTTTCTCTCAGAAAAAGTGTTCATTTTTCCTTTTTGCTGCTGTTGTTACTGTATGAGGATTGCTCCCAGTGATTACATTGTTAACAGTAAAATGGAGAAAAAAGACTTAGTTGGCCCGAAGGAACACAAACCTCTCTGATTAATATTTTCAAGAATTATGTGCAGGGCCTCTGGACAAGGTCCGCTTCACTGAGAATTTTAATTTATTTTGAGGAAAAAAAAAAAAAAGCTCATTTTCACATTGACAGTTACACCTCTGTAGAGAGTGAGCTTTGGAGGTCTGAGCAGATGCCCCGGAAATGGCTACAAGGTAGAAGAGACTCCAGAACAAAATATTCTACTAGGTTTTCCAAATTTACAGAGATCTTGTCTCGCTCCTGCTTACTAAATGTCATATTCAGGAGCAAAGTCCAAGTGTTTGACGTTCCAAAAAATGGCTCGTTTTATTGATTTGGTTGGAGATTTTAGTTGGGTTTATTTGGGGTTTGGTTTAGTTTGTTTTTTTCGTAGGGGGCTGTTCCCCAGATTATTCCCTGTGTCCTGAGAAGTGTCCCCTCTGTCCCCACATCCCTTCCCGCACTGCCGCGCTCTGGCTGCTGCTCTGTTATTCCCACGGAATCCACGAGGGGTCCCCCCGTCCCCAAGGATGCTGAGGCTGATCGCCCGGCGTGCCTGGGGCTGATCGCTGCAGCCCTTGACTGTGCTCTGAACTGGGAGTATATGGGGAAAACAGGAAATGTGATTGTCTCCCGGGCTCTTGGAAATGAATGCGGCCATTGTGGTCAGGATCCAGATTTTGTTGGCTGCATAATGCAGTATTCTTGCACCTAAATATTTCCTATCACAGTTAACACACATTTTTCTTCCTTTGTGTATAGTATTCAGTATTGTCGCTGTTTACAAATTAGAAAGCGTGCAAGTAAATTACAAAGTAAATATTTTGTGTGTTAAGGCTCAAAAACACCCTAACATCTGGTGTTTGTGGTGCTCCTATATTGCCTGACAATATTCTGCTCTAATATACTGTGATGTGAGGGCAGGGGTGGGTCGGTGATGTCATGCTGAAGTGAGAACAGAATCAGGCTCTTGGTGTTTTATGTGAATTTTTAACTAACATGCTGTAGTAATGTGATACCCACTCCAGAACCCTGTCACAGCGTGTACTGTACGTTTGAATTGTGTTTATTCGTCAGCACCACTTACTAATCTCACGTTCTTGTCATTTGTGTCGTGCCCATCATCCATGCTTCCACCTAACCACACAGGGAGCATCTGGCTTAGACGGAAAGCCAGGAGCCCGGGTGAGTCCCTTGTCTTTCTGTGTCCCCCTTCGTGACTGAGTCCATGTGCTTCCCAGGGGCTCTGCCAGCCAAGCTCGCTCACTGCACAGAGGAAGGAAGGCCACATGCTGCAGGCATTTTCCATGCTGCTTAAGAGGGGGCTTCAAGCAGACTCTTAGGGCAATATGTGTGGGCAAGAGAATGTAATTCTCTGTAGAAGGAGCTCTGAACCTTAAAAAGGCATCTTAGTTTTGCTTTTCGGTTGGGATGCTAATTTTCCTGAGTCAGATTAGGGATTTAGATTACAGGAGAATATAGCTGTTCGATGCTAAGATGGAATCAGTGAAGGAGGTGCAGATGTGCTGGGGTTCATCTACAGACATTGTTATTTAACACGTCATAAATGTTAAATCTTTTACTTTCTATAATGACAAAGAAATCTATACAGTGAAAGAATTAAATCTTGGAGGTAAGATTCTCATTGATCCCTGTGTTAGGTAAATCCATTTTACAGGTGGACATTGCGATTTAAAGAATAATCAATTTAAAAAATAAAACAATAATTTAAAAAAAAATCTTTTTTTGACTCTTCCATCTTCTTTCTATCAGTTTAAGATTTTTTGTAAATCTGATTGCTTTCACAAATGTAGTGAATTCCAAATAGAAGAAAGACAGTCTGCCTTGTAACAGGAGAGGTTATAAATGGAGTTTTGAAAGCCAGATAGGTTGCATCACAATTAAATCCAGATTTTCAACCAGTGAAGACTGATTCCATGTTAGTTCTTGCCTACAAGACAGCTATTAAAACTAAAGAGTTGTAAGAACAAGCCCTCTCTCTTACCCTCCTTGTTCCTCTTTGTAGGGTATAGATGGCCCCGTTGGTCCCCATGGCCCTGCAGGTCCCAAAGGAGAGAGAGTAAGTATGTGTTCCTTGTGCTTCTCTACACAGTGACTGCCACAATGGAAAAATGTCATATGGGGACTCACACTGTGCCTAGATGTTACTAAACAGAACAGTATCTCACCTAGAGAGGAGCAGCCCACGACTGTGTATGCAGTTACACGCACATTTATCTGTTTAAGGTTGACATTGTAACTCATTAACTTCAGGGGAGCTGGTGTTTTGAAATGACTAATCACTAAGAAATTGGCAGGACTTTCTAGTTCACAGTGTCACACAGAACATGATTTTCATTGGTTTCATTATTTTGTGTAAATTGAGAGAGCAAACTGGTACAAAAGAAGATAGTGGATCTGATTATATAAGAATGCAATGGCAAAAAAAGAAGAGTATTTCTCTCGTCTATGCACTTAAATGTTTTCATCTGGGAAAAATATCTCCAGCTGCTATAAAATTTAAATTTTTCTTCCTTTTTTTTTTTCTTTTTAAGCTTAGAAGATAGGAGCGCTTCTATTTAATTTGAAATACACACAGTAAATTTTCTCCAGTGGAAATAGGATAGGAATTCTAATCTTTAACTACGAGCCTATCACCTCTAACTATACAACCATCAGCTTACAGAAAAAAGAGAAGATGATACCTTAGCCTAACTAAAACCTCCAAGTTGCTGCTAGTCCAGAACTTTGGCTCTTTGACTTTCTTACTTTAACAAAACAACTGTGCTAAAACAACTTCAGACTAGCTGTATTAAGGACATAGCCACATGGCAGAGGTCCAGTTAGCTTCATCTGAGAAAGGTAAGGTTCGTTTTTAGAGAGCTGTGTATTGAGGGACAAATACAAGACATGCAGCATAGTCTGTAGACTGTACAGTAGACTGCAGTTACCACTCAGGCTAGTTAAGTGCCTGAAGGACTTGCGTATTTTTCTGTTTTTCTGGGGGATTACAGATTCAGTTCTTTTTTTTCTTCAATTAGGACATAATATATCTTCTGTCAGCTCTGTGGAAAGATAGTCCAACATTATCCCCTTATCTTAAGCAAATAATTTAGATGAGACACGTGTCGAAGTATATAAAAATACCGCACATTTTATTCTTGCATTATGAGCTTTTATGTTGAAGGATATGTATATGTACCACCATCTGAAATGTCTTTGACAATGAAATATGATATAAACTATTCTTCTGTCTGTGGAAGAGAACTACTAATACTTTTTTCTTGTGAGAGTATGCAAGGTCATATGAAGTCATACAGCTGGATCTGGAATAAGCCCTGTTGTGGCTGTTGAAAAGCAGTAGCTACAAAGGGGATAGGAACTGCTGAGATGTAAGTCAGTAATTGCAGGGGCATAGAAGGAGAACTTTGCAAAAATAGAGAGACCAAGGTGTGCAGAAAATTCCTACACACCCACCATTTTCTGTGGACCTAAATGAATGGGAGGAAGTTCACAAGACAGATGGACGGCTTTTTCCCAAGCAGGCAACTAGCAAGATTATTGCTGTAATTGTTCATTTAATTATTCAACACCATGTGGGAGGAGAAGTTATTTGTAGCATAGTTATGTAACAGGTGCCCAGTGTTGATATATGTCTCATTATTTAAGTAACAAATCATGTCTTTTTAATGCAGTTTTACAACTTGCATTTGCAACTGTTGAACTTGTTTATGTGAAAGCAGGAGGGAAACATTTTTGTCCACAAATTTCAGACTTTACTTTTTAATTAAAAACAGTGCACAGGGCCAGTGCTCCCTGTCACTGGATAGGACCACATTTTGTCTGTATTGATAAGAAAAACTCTGGGCCAGTATTAATCTAGAAGGGCATTAGGGCTATTTTACAGAATAATCATGGATTTATTGTTGCACAGGCTACATTGGAGGTGATGCTGAATTACCACTTTGAGGTAGAACAGGCTGTTGTGCAAATTAGGGTGGGTTGATTGGTTTCCAATTTAACTATTTAATTAAAATAGAAAACGTCAGATCATCTTTATACAAAATCTATTTAGATGGTGACAAGGTAGTCTAAGAAAATCATACATGACACTGTAATTTTTTTATACATATTTTTAGTAGAAATTGAAATGGTAATTAATAATGTGATTTAATATTATTTACTAGGCTGGTGTCTCATAGTCCTTACTAAATTCTTCAGCTATTGAAATACCATTTTGCCCGGTGCTTAGAGAGATTTTACTGAGACCATCTTTATTAAATGAAGGAGTAGATCTTAATAGTCCTCTGAATCTGACTGCTTACCTATTAATCTCACTTATATACTGTCTTTAGAGAAAGTAGAGAACACTGGAAAGCAGATAGACATCTTCAACTACTGCTGATGAAAGGGGACATGTAGGCCTGAAGGGTGGTGACAGGCATAATGTATGTCCAACTTCTTGACCAGCTAAAGGAATATGAGATCTGGAAATACACATTTTCCTTTGTTATTATTTTTTTTTCATTGATGGCAAGGACCTGGTTTTGAGCTTGATTGTGGCTTTCCGATGTGTAGCCTGTGCAACACTGACATCACTACACACATTTAGTACAAGTAGGGAAAGTGCGTTCCCTTTAATTTGGGTAAAATGTTTCTCACCATGGCAGTGTTACGAAATCTCCCTATCTATCCTGATGGAGACACCAATTATTCAGCTTTATTCATGCAAATGGTAACTTGTATTTGTCCATGATTTGGGAGACTGAAGTGAAATAGGAGGCAAAAACATAGGTTATGGTTTCTGTTCTTTGGACACTGATGGATTGTCTCACAAAAAAATATTAAAAATCTTCTTGAAGTTTGCCAGTATATGCTACCCTGAAGAAAATTGTGATGGTTGAGGGCAGTATGCTCATGACAGTCCATCAATCTCATATAATCCATGAACATTCAGGACCTCATCTGATATTCCAAACATGTTTCAGCATGTGCTTTTTATTGGAAGCAAAAAATTCTGAGATACAGTTCTCCAAATATATTCTTACGTAACATATGAGATTATTTCCTAGACTGATACATTCAGTATCTTTATGTCTACCATATGTTTAGCAATGTTATAAGCCTATCTTGAGAGGACTTTGTACAGTCATCTTGCTGTTGAAGATTAAAAAAAAAAAAGATGCTTAACTAGTCTTGACATATTTCAAGTATTGATCAAAGAGTTTTGTAGCTCTTACCTACACAGGGTCAGCACATCAGTTTCTTCTTAGCAGAAAACTTTAAAGCTGCAAGGTATTTATTGTTTTGAAAATCAGCTGTTACTTCCCAATACCTCCTATTGTCCTGCCAGGGCATCCAGCCTAACTGCTGCTCAGAACCTAGCAGGGGAGTAACAGAATCCAGAAAGACCTGACATTGCACATTGCATTATCACTAGACTAAAGCAAGTGTCCACCTTAGTAAAAATACGAAGTATTTAAAACAGATCAAATGTCAGTTACTCTGACAAACAGGAGTTTGTTGGGATTATTCATCCACAGGTTAAGGTTCAGTTTGTTCTGGTGCCTTCTTTTTTGTGTAATTTAGTCAGTGAAATTTAGACATAGCAGCCCATTTTCAGAGCTGTGCCAAGTACTTGGCTGTGCCGATTATCACCAATATTAATTAGGTACACATCTACATCTCTGTCTTGTGCTTTTAATTATAGAGTTATTAATGAATTAATAATAAGTAGTAAATAACCCAGAGGATGTTGTACAGAGAATTATCTCAAGAGTGTAAGTGCAGCAAATGCTAGTATGAAACACAGCCCTTCTGCACACCACGAGCCTTGCACAGAGTCTTGCATTGGGGTGTGTTCAGGAAAGAGGGTGAAAAAGGGATCCAAGTCACCCTGCTTAACAAATCCAGAGTAGGAGCTTTGAAAACCAAAGGTGGTCAGGATTTTTTTCTTTTATTTCATCAACACTTGGAGCAGTTTAGTTCTCTCCAGAGAGAATGGCTTTTCTGATGGATTTAATTCAGAAGAAAGAACACCACAGTCTGAAACAAGACTGCTTTCCACACCTTCTTCCCAGCCCTGAGTCCCTACCAAGCTCACAGGGACCTGTGCTTACAGTTACCTGGGCTATTCCTGGCTGGCTTGGAAAGCTTAATTTCATATCAGTCTTGATAAAGAGCAATTAGAGAGCAAAGGTGATTACTACTGTCATCCTGAAAATTGTCACCTTGAAATTCCATTCCATTTGGAAAAGTTTACCCTGTGTTAAGCTTGCAAAGTGATTTTGGCAGCACCCCTCTGGAAACTGGTGATTTTTCCATGGATTTTAGTGCAAAATGAGATCGGACTTCTGGAGTAATCGCTGTACTTGTTTGTCTTGCATATTATTGCAGTTGGTTTGATTTTAATAAACCAGGGTATTTACATCACTTATCTAGAATCCAATAGAGGATTTAGCAACACAGCAGAGTGTGTAGGATAATCTTCACAATGTCCCTGTTAATAGCATTGCCTACTTAAATACAAGCTTTGACTGACGCATTATTTTTGCCTGTCGCTATGTTGCATCTCAGCTGCTGTGTTGGAGCTTGATGCTGTATATCCTTAGTTTTCATGACAACATTGGATTTTTACTGAGAGCAACATTAAGCTGTTAAAAGCTTAAACTTGACACTGGTGCAAGTTCACTTGAAAAATATTTTCATTTACTAGCATATTTAAAAATGAATGTGATATCATATGCCTAAAAAGTCATTTTGCCTAGAAAGTAATACACACCTTCTCTTTCCCCCTTAAGCATTTAATAAAAATAAATGAGCTTGGATATTTTCACTCCAAATACTTAGGAATGCATAAACTTTAACCTAAAGCACTTGGTAGAGATAATTTCTAAGATAGCCAATGTTTTTGTTTGCTTGTTCTGTAATCTTTTCTTAGGGTGAGAAGGGAACTGTAGGTGACCCTGGACCCAGAGGACCATACGGCTTGCCTGTAAGTTCCACAGAGTTTGTGCACACTGCACTTTTCATCCCTCCCTGATTAAACCTTGTGTGCTTTATGGCTGATTTTCACCTAGCAATAGAATAAGTTGGAAAAGGCAAAGATAGATAATAAACCCTGACAGTGCAAGGTCAATGGTCCGTATCACACTCTTAGGTTCCTACCCATGTACATAACAAAACAGACTTGACATGAACCAGCAAGAGGGAGGAAATGCAGAATGCAGGTGCTCTTGGTTCAGCAGCCTTTGGCCATCAGCTGCCTGGGGACCATGTGAGTGTCAGGACTTCAGGATGCACTGTGGAAAGCTGTGAATTTCTTAATGTCAATAAGGGGCTTGGATTTCCATCCTGCAAGGTTTCTTTGCCACTATGTTTTTGCTTTGTTTGTCACTTCAGAGACCTGTTTTGTTTTCATTTCTGTGCCATCTACTCAGAAGCAGCATGAGAATTTCGTTGTTGCTAATCCATAGGTGGAAATGATGTTCTTTAAATCAATAATTTTAATTATATTATCTATTCCTAAAATATGAGGGAGAACTTCCTTTGGCCTGAGGGGGATATCCCCAGTAAAATCAGTTGATTTCTGCTGTTTACACTGCTAATGACTGGGTCAGGTGTGTACATATACACACGTCTGTTCTGTACTTTGACGCAAGGAAAGCCATGTAAATGTGCTTGGCCAGGCACAACCAGCTTTTCCAGGAGACTTTCAGTATTTCCATACCCTCTCCAGTCTTACCTGTTTGATTAATTAATTTAAGCTGAAATACAGACCTGCATTTTAATTGGACCCATTTAGTTGGATCAGGAGCCAGTGGCTGGAGACAGTTTTTCAGGCTCCATGGAGCATTAAATTAGCTTGCTACACATTTTTATCTGAGCCTCACTTCTGTGAGTTAAATTGGAAAAAAAAAAAAAGTCCAATATCTGTTTCCCATTCCTGTGAATTAAAAATAAAATTTTATAGGTTTTTCTGTATTTTTAGCTTGCTCCTGGAATCTGCCTGCAAACAAAACAGTCAAGCAAAATTTTGCAGCCAGGTTATCAGTTCCTGGAAATGCTAAACATGAGCGGCAATGTCCTGGTCTGAGGGATGCTAATGCAGTTCCTGTGGTTCTTTGGCAGGGCAAAGACGGCGAGCCCGGCCTTGATGTAAGTAATGTGTGTGACCAGGGCACTCTCAGGGGTCGGTAAGAGTCTGCCAAGAAATCCCTCGTGGAGCACAACACCTTTGCTGCCCTTCAGTGTGCATGCATTACCTGCAGAGAGTGTGCTGAATGCTGCATTTGCTCTTTCTCTGTGGTAAAGAGGACAAAGATTGTGCAATGTACAGCCCTTATCAACAGGCATTGCCAGATAGTAGTGCTTGGCAATACAAGTACTTGGTCCTTTGCATGTCAGTAGGCTGAAAAAATGCTTGCTGAGAAAATATTCAGATGACTCATTTGTAGAAGAACAAGGAGTCACTTAACACTTAGTTGACTAAATTTATTCTAATTAAAGAGAATAATTTCATAGCCTGTAAGGGATATGTTTCAAAACATAGACTCTTTCCTTGGCATGCTAAAAAGACTTACTGAAAGTCTTTTTCTGTAGTCCTACACTGAAATCCCTAACTTGGAGGAGTCTTTTTCAGAATGCACATATGCTATGTAGCATGGATGATTGCCAGTTTGAGTGGTATGATTTCTTTCTGTAGCTGTCAAAATGTCTCTACCAGACTCTGTAACTTACTCGTCTCACATGCCATCGTGTCTGTGCATGTGTCCACATGTAACACACATACATGTACACAGCATGTAGTGAAATCATCTTTTTAGGTTTTCCAAGAGTATTTGAAAACTTAACCTGCATGTTAATAAAAGTCAACCTATCTTTGTTCATTTTGTTTTTATAGGGTTTCCCTGGTCCTCGAGGAGAAAAGGGTGATATAGGAGAAAAGGGAGAAAAGGTGACCACAGTGTTACTAACTGTTGCTTGATTCCTCAGCTAATCAGTTCTGCTGTCTTTATGCTATAAATTGTCTCATTAAAACTTATCTTTGTTTTACTGTGTGCCAAAAGGCAAGTCACAAATACATACTGGAGCAAAATCATGAAAAACCACAAAAATGTATGTACAGAGCTAGAAATATCAACATGTCCCAAAGCATAGCACTTTTTTTAGGTTTATTTTCTCCAATCTATCCTGCACTTGTTGAAAATCCTGAAATATTTAATGCAGGCATTAGTCATTGTGGTAGTAATTTTATCCTGAAGAGGCCAGCTCTGTTCCCTAGCAGTATTTGCAGTGTAATGGTTGATCCTGGTGTACCATGCCTGTACATGCTACCTGTCCCACACCAAGTGGATAAGAGAGGAACTCTTTGAATTTTTATTTTTGGCAATGTTTTTTTGTGCAATTAAGTACTTTGTGATACTTGTGGGTTGAAATTGAATCACATACTCTACCATTTCTGGTAAACCAACTAGACAGTGAAGTTAACAGAAACAGCCTGACTTCATTTTCAGTGTCCAGACACAGGGACTTGGAAATCTGTGTTTAGTAAAAAGCAGTGCAGGACTTAATGTGTGTAGAGAAACTTGATGAGCAAATCTCTTCAATTTCTCTCCAACACAAAGCCCAGTTGCTAAAATGCTGAATTAGAACTCACACCAAGCCACTTAATGTAAAAGTCCATACATAATGTAAAAGTCCATCCATAGTAGCAGATGATTTTTCTAGGTCAGACAAATGTTTTTATCAAGCTGACATATGTGGGGTCAGGCTAAGTTAATTCTCATTATGGTGTCCTAAACAAGAAGCAGGGCTAAAAAGTCACTGTTGGTGTTAAGAGTTCATCTCAATTTCTTCATATGGTTAGGCAAAACACTTCCCAAGAATGCACTGGAAAGGGTTTTACGAAATACAACACATCCCAAGAATGCATTGAAAAGGGTATTATGAAATACATCCTTCCCTTTTGTCCCTTGCTATATTGTGGGTTTTTATTTTGAGCTCAGAGATCAGTGGGAAGGTACTGATTTTGCAGAACAACAGGTGTTTAAGCGGATGCTCCATGAATATTATAAAGGCAGTGTTTGACCTGGCAGAGTAATCACAGTGAATGGTGAGCTCTGGCTTCCTGTCAGTGTACAGGTCTGTCTGCCACAAGTGAGCAGCTTTTCTCCCTGGGAGCAGCTGTCAGTCAAAAGGTGTAGCTGATAACTGCCAGCTCAGGGAGGTGATGGGCAAAATGCTCTTTGTGCTAAGTGGGAGTTACAGTGAGTGCCAAATTGAATGAGCTTAACAGCGTGCTCTCATCCTGGGGTACATGCTAAGAGTTGTGTCCAGATAGATAAAAATAAGTTATTGTACCTCTCTAATCTATTCCGGGGAGGTTACTTGAATACTGCAGATGGTCTTTCGAGCCTCACAGTTCAAGAAAAACCTTGAGAAATTTGAGAATAAGAGGGTTACCAAGCTGGCAGGGATCGGGGGCAAATACAACTCATAAAAGAGGTTGGAGGAGGTGGGCTGGCTTAGTCTGATAATGAGGAGGCCAAACTACTTGAAAGGGGAGATACAAGGATGATAGAGTAAAATTATGCTGGATAATGGCAAATGGGGAAAGGCAGGACCACAAGCTGCCCCTGAGAGGTTCAGAGCAATTGTTCTCACAAGGAGGACAGCATAGCACTGGGACAGTGCACCCAGAGAGGGGGCTGAACCACTGCCCAGGGAGCACTGCAGAACCTGCTCTGGTCTGACCTGACCTAGGGTCAGGAATCATCCTGCTCACAATGGGAATCTTAGGCAACCTGCAGAACTCCCTTGCAGCCAGACTTTCTGAGTCTGTGTTTGTTTCGATGTACAGCTAGAGATAGGCAGACAAATTTCAGCCACCAGAGCTCCAAAAGATTTGTGTAAGAAAAGATGGAAAGCTGGTAAAACGTTTGCTTGTACAAATATAGTGTGAAAATGGAACAGAAGAGATTCAGCACTCAGGATGTAAAGATGTTTTAATTTTCCAGAGTCCAGCATGCTGCTTTTGGATATTAGTGTGTTATTCTCAGGGACTGACTAGATAGGTTGAACATGGGATTTCCAGTTGCAAGGGAGCAAGGGAACTGTATGTGGGAATTGCGTGTGGCACAGCTAGGCCCTTTTCAGAGTTCAGTTGTGATTTAGGCTGCCTGTGGAGACTCGTTCTCTTGGGCTGCGGGACACAACTCCTAGGAACTCCGGTCCTCCATCGCCCTAAAAATTCATGAAAGGGCAAACCCTGTTTCCTGAGGAAAATGCATGGGGTAAAGTAGTTAGCAAGTCTGATAGATGTTTCAGAAAACACATTATTTTGTGTACTTTCAGAAAGAGGACTGACAGGAAGTCTGTAAGGCAAACATCGAAATTGAATACCTGCCTTAAAAATTCCCAGAGTACCTAAGGAAAATTAGGAGGCAAAGGAAGGTCTTTCCCAGTGAAAAGTCAGGGAAGATACAGCTGAGACCTCTGTGGAAGAGACTTCCATTGCACAGTTTTAACACATTTTTCCCATAAATTAGGGAATATTTGTATCATGCAAGCAAACTTGTTTCACCAAAATTACTTAAGCTGCATCAATAGTTCCTTTTCCAAATAGAAAGCTAGCTCTCAGAAGACACAAAGTACTGCAATTAATCCAAGTTCTCATTATAACGTGTCTTCTGTGTTCTGGTGGCTTTCCTTATGTAAGTTACTAATTATCTATGACCAAACTGGTGTAACAGCACCCATTTCAACAGATAAACCAATTTGTAATAACAGACAAACAAGTTGACCATCCAACTTATGATTTCTTGTTTTTTAAATATTTCTGCAGTATTGGCTGTTGGACTGACATCACACAAATTGAGATTAGTGAGTTTCTAGTTAAGAATCGTAAATTGCACAGCAAAAATGTTTATCATTACTAATATTCTAAAGAGAACCAGTGACACTTTCTTCATAGACATACAGGGAATAAATCTTTACTTCTTAAGTTTGAGATGAGGCCTAGACTGCTAATTTGTATTTTAGTCCATCAGTAGTTCTGCTACAGTGAAAGCAAGTCAGTGTTTGCATTATAATGTCTTCTTGACTTGCCTGTAAAAAGATTTTTTAAAGTGTTCGAGCTGTAATTACTCATATAAAATTATAGTCCAGGAGCACTCATCCCAAAAAAGGTTTGTACAATTCATTTTGTGTTTTCATGTTGTGTGAATAGAAAAAAATTCCTTTCAAAAAGGAATAAGCTTTAACAAAAGTTAGAGATTGTGTTGTGGGGAAAGGGAGGGAAGGGACCCCTGGTCCCAGATGCACAGTTGTGACTGTTGCTATAAATTTCGACAGAGGAATATGATGTGTCTGAACAGAGGATGTAAAGGCATTATCCTTTTCCCTTACACTCTGCATTGATGAAAATCTGTGCATGTGAGTACTGTAGATTGTTCCAATCATAACAGTGTTGCAGAAGTGCCACAATTTTTTATTTCTCTAGGCACTGAGGAAGGACAGAAAGGAATTTTTTTCTTTTAATCTTCATCAGATGTAGAGGCTTTGTATCTCCCGTGGGTTTCTGTAGTTCAGGATAAGGAGTAAGGATTAAAAAGAGAGAGCTCAGTCTGTGGAAAAAGTAGTGAAGTACCCAGGAAATTCAGACTGGTTTCTACACAGGTGACTGCTGCATTGGTTTGAATAACCAATGTAGATCTGCCTGCAAAACTGGAAGCTGAAAATAGTCTGCTGGCTTGTAACACAAGAAGTTAAAGAAATACAAATCCTAAAGATTTAAAAGAGTCAGAAACCAAACTGTACTGTTCATTTTCAGAATCCTTCTTGGAGTATGTCCATGCTTTGTGCTCACATGCACTCACTGCAAATATATTGATGTTATGCTGAGCACAAAAAGCACGAGATTTGACCCTAAGCTGTTGGGTTTCTCTGCTACGTTGTCATCTTTGTAGGTTTAAGGTGAAAACATAGCCAATTTATGGTTCTTGTCTTCCTGAGGATTTTTTTACATCACAGTCTTATCATTTGGTAAGGATGGGTGATATTTGGGTTGCTGTTTTTCCAGATATTATCCTGTGACCTTTTGGCACACAGAAAAGATAGACAAGGAACTTTGCTTCTATCATGACATGAATGCAGTATGTTTTGTTCATGGAACATTTTGTTTTATTTGACTGTGTCAAGTATGCTGTAATACTGAATGACTAATGTGCTTTCCTTCCTTTCTAAAATATGATTTATATAATTATATTTTTAATGTGTAAATATTATTTTTCTCTCTTGTTAATGGATTAAGTCCTTCTGTACTGGTGTGGAACAAGTTAAATGTCTATTTAATATGCTTCACCAAAATCCGTCTGTCTTTCCAAAGGGGCATTCCTTCCTTCTCCTTCTACCCTCATTCCTTACAATTCCTCTGTCTTTTTTACCCTTTTCCTCACAAATTAAATCCTCCCAATAGCCACGACCTCACTTGCTGGTTCTCCGATGTTATACTAATTTTCCTATGACTATTTTTCCCATCTCTTTGTGATATCCTGATTTACTCATCCTTCCTATCCCATTTTTTACAATCCTAGTCCAATTTGTTAATTTTTTTTAAGTGATCCCTTTTTGATTTTTGTGAAATTGAGAGCAACCTGAAACTCATTTACCATTGTGATCAACTGGTGTGAAATCAATTATAAAATGAACTCTCTAAACCTCTTATACTGCTTGAAGGTGAGGTCATCTTTGCAAGTAGCTTTGTTGAGGGAATCAACTAATTTCAGTGACAATTAAAGTATTGGAAGTTTTGCATTTAAAAAGAAAACTCAGTGTGAAATCTAAGGACTGAATTTTGGTAAAACAAATAGATGAAACATTGCCTGCAGCAGAGAGAATATTTGAATGTTGAAATGCTTAAATAAATAATCTAATTATCACTTCTGATTACTTTATGATACCAAGACAATATGAAATCATTGAAAGTGTCATAGCACCTCTCCATCAAGCAGTTTGGGTGTTTTGATGCCTGTAACAGGGTTTGAAATGGTCATGTTGTATTTGGAGTGACAGCAGTGCACCCTCAGTGATGTCAGTGGGTTTTTATGGACACCACAGAGAACGGGATTTGTTCCAAACTCTTACCAGAGTGCAAAGGGTCCGTTAGCAGAGGGTGCTCCTGGCCAAGTTCACCCTTGATGTGACACCATGGAAGCTGATGGAATTGAGTCAGCCGTCCCTGTGAAGCATCTGTGCCACAGGTCTTTCTTCAAAAGGCTCTGCTGATGGATTCAGCTCTCCCAAAGTTACTTCTGACTAGTGACAAATCTTCTGGGGAAGCTGACAAGTTCAGCTTAGTGAACATGTTCCTTCAGTGCTCACTTACCAAAATAGGAGACCTCTTATTTTGGACTGTGAATTGGGGGGATTTGCAGATTTGCCTCTGTCTCAAGAAATCAATGATTTCAAGCCCTGTTCTAGGCTTCAAAATATTCATAATACTGATATGAAATACCAACACAAACTACTAGAGACTAGTTGCAGTTCTTGCTTGTGATCATATAATTTATTTTTCCACATAATGCACCATCCAAACCAGAACACAGTGGTAAGTGTCCTTTCAGCTCTCCATTGGCTTAAAAAGAAAAAACCCAAACTTTAAACCCGATCTTTCTTTATTTTTTTTTCAAAAGAATGAAACTTGTTTTATCCAAACCGTTGTATCCACAGGGGGAAAAGGGAAAGAAAGGCAAAAAAGGGCCTAAAGGGGAGAAAGGAGAACAGGGTGCTCCTGGATTAGATGCACCTTGCCCATTGGTACGTCTCACTTGTGTATTGGAAGATCAGTCATCCTGCTGTAAACTGATGGAATAAAAAATGAGGGGAGAGGAACAAGCACCAGCTGCTGTGTAACCTGTTGCCCTTTGTTAAGACAGCTTCATCTCATGTTCTGGAGCAGACTTTGTTTGTCAACCTCCTGATTTGGTTTAAAGCACCAGACTTAAGACCCCTTTGGGCTAAATTTGAGGTTTGTTGGTGGGGGTTTTTTTGGTTTTTTTCATCTTTTCTGCAAAGCACATTGGAAAGGAACCAGATTTGGAATGTGCCAGATTCAGTGCCCCACAGGTTTAAATCACAAGCAGTCAGCTTGCTCCTCTTGCCTCTATGTTGTTTTTTGTTCACTCCATTTAAGTCAATACTGAAGGCATTTCCTTGACAGTAACATTGCAAGTTAATCTTTACAAACAGGGATTCCGTGGAATTAAGGGGGAAAAAGGGGAGCCAGGCCAGCCTGGCCTGGATGGGCTGGATGCCCCTTGCCAATTGGTACAGTATTTCTCTTTCCTACCAACCCTGCATGCAGTTCCTTTGTTTGTGGTCAGCCATTCTCAATGTAAAGTAATGTTTTTCTGAGCTGACTTTACATTATTCACGTAACACATGCATGTGCATGAACAAACCAGCTGCTTCAAGTGATCATAACCGCAGTGACAGAACACAAGTTTTTGTTTCCACCTTAAGCCTAACTCTCAGCAATTTGCTCCCACATCACGTGGTAATTTATGAGTTTGTGTCCTTCCTACATTTTCCCTGAGAATCGTTGGTTTGTTACTTTCCTCGCAAAATACCCATTGCCTTACTCACCCTGAACGCAAGTTGTAGAAATCCAGCACAACATTCACCTCTAATCAAGTCTGATGACTTCTGTCTGCACTGGCTCAGTTCCACACCCTGGCCTGTCCCATAGCTGCTCTGCACCCTGGACTTCCTTTCAAATCCATGCCATCTTAGGGGCGTGTTTTCACAATTTGGCCAAAATGAGAGTCACAAACAGAAGGATGTAAATACTGTTTCTAAAAATCAAGGTTTCCAGTAAGCCAAGCTGGAGCTTGGCTTCCAGACCATGCACAAGTAATGTTTGTGGTGTCTGGCCTGTTCATCAGAGTATTCAAACACATCTGGAAATAAAAAGCTTACCTGATGTTTGTAAGAATATAACGGTCTGCAGCCCAAACCCTCACTGTCTTTGTTATTTAATGTCTTCAATTTAATGGTCTTTCCCTTGGAACTTACCTTCCTGGAATACACACAACACTCCCCGCCCTATGCTAGCATGAATTCAAGTTCCCACCTATACTAAAATGCTACTTCTTGACCCTCTCCCTTGTACCAATCTGGCAACAGTGATTTTTATTTAGTGGTAAAGTAAGTTGGAACTGTTTTCCATTTAAGAAAGAAAACCCCAAATGAATAATACATACACATATCCTAAAGATACAAGGAGGATTTTCTTTTTAATTGTTCACAGTAAAATTTGATCTGCATGTTCTGATATTGTTTGGTGGTTAAGCACGATTCTCTGAGATGAATGTTAAATTAAGTAGGTTTTATTTAGACTATAGCACTTCTAATTTGAGGTCAATTGCTTTTTAATTGTAAATACATAGTCCATTAAGATTATTCCATAGTCCATGTTGTTTGCTTCCAATTAATGGTAACCGTATCTCATTTTTTGTTGGGGATAATCAAGCATGCTTTTGTAATTTAAAAATGTTTTTCTGTCTGTATTATCATTTATATCTGAAGATTCACTAACAATCCTTGATGGATAAAAAATATTCTGTTCATAGATAATTGCTAGAATAAGCTGCTTAGCATGCAGCACTGTCTCTTGTTTAGGCAGCAAGTCATTCACATCAGACCACATGCAAGTATATTCAAAAATCCTTATTAACCCCTACCTTCACATGTAAATTAACATATTAAGTATTGGTATTCTAAATTCTAAAAAATGTAAAGGTCTGATTTTTTTTCTGCTTATGCATAGTCTAGTTACATCGTATGTGCACCTAATTCTGAGCATATAACTCTCTGAATAAACCCTGGATGGCCATGTAAATTGGAATTAGGTCCATGAAAACCAGTATGACTGTGGTCAAAAGCTGGCCCTGATCATACTGGATGCATGGAGATACCTGAAGGTAGGGTAGCAACAGAAAAGAAAAGGAGTGACTCTCACTAACATGAGAAGAAATTAGATGGCCATATTGTCCAAGCACTGAAATAATCAGTGTGCTGTACTGCCCTGCTCCCACTACTCATGTTTTCTTGCACTGTGGCACTCAAGGTATGTTCAGGCCTTAAGATTTTACTCCTTCATTCAAAAACTAATATTGAAAGTGAAAAGAAAAGATCCTACTCTCGTTCAAGTCTTGCTGTCTTATCACAGGGTGACCTTTGTACGAGGGGCCCATAAAACACGATAGTCTCCAAATAAAAGTGATATTATTTTTTTCTCACTGGTCTTGTACATTCAGATACAGACTGTTGTGAATAAAACAGATTATATTTAAAATAACATGTAGCCTAAGCTCTAGCAGCAATAAGAAACTGATAAAGATGTTCTAATGATTTAGAGAACAGCAAATCTTTATAGCAGAGAGATGCACGTATATATTTATAGTGTAAACCTTCTCTCCTTTGGCTTTTCCTTCACTTTGACAATAAGAGAGGAAATAAGTTAAACTGGTAGCTACTTTTTAGACAGTCAGAGCTGCTTCAGCTGTTCTAACAGATGTTGATGGAATATCTATTCTATCAAACTTACCTATGCCTTTTTTTTTTTTTTTTCCTTTTACTCCCCTTGAAACAGGGTCCCGATGGATTACCAATGCCTGGCTGTTGGCAAAAGGTAGGATGGGCAGAGCTTTTTATTTTCGGGAGCAGTATGTTCCTTAGCACACAGAAATGCCTGTCACAATCGTACTGGAGAGTATTGAGATAGACTTCAGAGCCTCCTAGGCAGACATTTCCAGAAATGCAAGGTCAGACCTCTCCGTGACAGTAGTTCATGTCATATGTTGTAATTTATGTAGAATAATTCATTGAGGCAGTACTGTAGAAGCAGCTGGCGTTAGTTTTATGGAAAGTCTAAGACTTTTCTTTTTTCACATGAAGACTCACACATCTTTTGGTCTCTGCAGATGATCAGTGCTTCCTATTCATTGTAAAAGCTCATGGATGTGGCATTTTTGTCAAAATATTTCTGTCAATCCATTATTATATTGGTTGTCTGGGATACTGAGAAGGACAGCGTATGCTGACCTTTTCTTTGCCTTACTTTTCTATTCTTCAATATATCCTCCTGGATTTTGTGTTTTATGGCAATATTAACTGGCAACATTATTTTAGTAAAGATTTAACCTAGACAGTGCTGGATTTAAAAACACAGCATTCAGAATAATATAGGTGGAGGGATACTGGCATATAATATATCGGAAAACATGAAGCATAAGTGAAATCCTGGGTGCATTTATCTCTGAAGAATAGTTGGTGCTGAGGAAATAACCATCCATATTTGCAACTCTGCCTTATCTATATATTTGTAATAGATGTCTGAAGTATCTTACTAATTTGATTAATCTGTATCTCTTTTTGTCTCTGCAGTGATGAATCTAACCTTACAAGCATGAAGTTGTGTATATAGTGCTCCACTTTTTTTATTTATAGTTGAAAACTGAAAATTTGATTTTACAAGTCTGAGATATGTTTACATGTAGCTGCTTCTACTTGTTTGCAATAGTCCATACATACATCTTTTCTTCACCTACATCTGCAGTTAGATGATACAATAACTGCAGGATAAACCTGCAAAGATTGTCTCTCTAATGAGAGAGAGAGATCTTGAAACAATGATCAATAATAGAAATTAATATTTCTGTAAATTCTTATATTTTGGCTTGTGGATATGCATGGACAATGAGTGCCATGAACTAGTTTACAAGAAATTGTGACCAAATAAGAGCAAAATGCTATGAAATGTACTGTACCAGCTGCTGTTGGAGTTTACTGACTTGGCTTCCATGTCCATCTTAAACACGTCACTGATTCATGACTCCACATCTGCTCATATGAACTAAAAGCATGAGTTTGTGTGCCAAACCTGCTTGTTGTGTGATCATGAGTGGCTGCTCACGGTGACCTTTGATTCCAGCTTCTGAGTCATTTCCTTTTGTCATCTCAAGGGAGTCACACCATGGCTCATTGCTAAAAAGAGATAAACCAGAGGAGCATAGAAAGAGGCCTTGAATTTTTGGGGAATAGCATTCCAGCTGCAGGTGGATGGCTTCCAGTCTTGCGGGATACTTGGCCCCCTTGATCAAAGAGGGTCCTGCCTGTTGATCAGCATCGGTTTGCCTTGCGCTGCTCACGGTCGTGAAGACATTCGCGATAGGCCCTGTCGAGTCCTTAATCAAGAGGGACAGAAGTTTGAAGAAGAAACCAGACTTCTCTGTGGGTTGTTTGAAAAGGTTACAGAGGTGCTGCAAGGATCATTTGATGGCAGACACCGCCTGAGACCAGAAGCTTCTCAACCTCACTCGAGGATGGACAGAGTACATACTCTGCATATTGTATTTTGGGACTGCTGGAGGAAAAAGAATTCTTGAGGTGGGGATGAATCAGATCATCCTCCAGAGGAGGATAACAATGGAACTGACCAGAGATGTATGTATCATGGTGTGGTTTTCAGGTTATTCACTTTAAATTACACGCGACTCGCTGAACTTCTCTGCGGGATTTTGGAAGCAATGGTTAATTTTGTTTCCTTTTCCTGTTGCTGTTGCCATAAAGAATGCATTTCAATAATGTATTCAACATTTGTGATGACGGCATTGAAGAAAATACTTTCAAGCCACATATTCATCTTGTTTCAGTATTAACAGTTTTTATTTCAGAGTCTTTGAAGAGTCTAGAAAAGAAAGAGTTTATTTTTGTGTTTCACAGAATGGTGTATTCATCTTGTTCCTTTTATGTTGTTACAGTGATTTTAGTGGACATTATTACTCAAAAAACATTGGAGAGAAACAATTCTGTGTGATTATCACTGCACACTTGTCACCACGCTCCACTGTTAAATGTGTTGGTTTTTCTCCATTTCTGTTCACATGGCTTTCTAGAGAAACATTTCCTTCTCCCCCTTTTTTTTTATTGCTAGAAATATGTAATTTGTGCACATTTGTAGTTTCGCCACGACGTATTTTTACAATTTTGAGTCTTCATATGGTGCACTGAAGTTAGTTTGAGAGATTAATTTATGAGAAATGGTGCCATATTTGGCAGATGGAAATTCTTTTTATATCACTTCTGTTCCTAATGTATATAGCAGGATCATCACAAACTTTTTTAGTTACTTTTCGAAGAGTTGTCTTTCATATGTAGACCAAAACTAAAGTTGAAGAACACAGCCTGCCTCCATTCATATGAGGGCACATTATGCCCTTCTTGGAACGCACATTTTTCCTTGCTCCATTGTTTCTAAATCATGTGAAGATGGGGTCAGACTTTTTGTGTTGCTTCACAATCTCAGATCAGTGGAAATGCCACTATAATGGAATATTTCTCTTTGATGAATCTTTATTGTCATTTTGGTATGTTGGAATCAAACCCAGCTTTTCACTGAGGAAAACCCAGATTTTTAAAACTAAAAATCAATTTAGTGGCCTCCAATTAGAAGTATCTTACTAATGAAAGCAAAAATCTTGACACTATGTAGATATGTACACTGAATACATGTGTATTTTTACTGCTCAGTTCCATCTTTCCAACAGTAAGAAGTAAACAATGTTCACAGATATAAGGAAATAAATATGTTTTGCTTTCCCTAAGTTTTCGGAGATGCAAGTTATCAACCTGTTTGAATAGTCATTATTACAACAGTGAAAACCTTCACATGGCACAGACCCAATATAAAACATTACTGTAATGTGACTGAGGGCCTTTCAGAAGGACAGGAGCAGCACCGTGTTAAGCCTCTGACTTGCCACTTTCAGTCTGCTTGCTTAGGAAGCACTATCTCAAAAACCCAGCAGGCTGAGGAGAAAGCTGCCTGCCCAGCAGAAAAGAGTCTCTTGTGTTTGTGTCCTGACATGGCACATTTGGTTGAGGGAGACTAGAAGCTGAATGTTTTTTGAGATATCAAATACTGGCAATCAATATAGTAAGATGAAATATTTTTTAGAGGTCCCTCAGAGTATTTACATGCAAAATCAAATAGGATGTTTAGTATCTGTCTAGATGATTTAGCAACTCCATATTGAGAGTGTCCACAAACACAGCTCATTTAAGAAAAAGCAGCAAGATAAAGAACTATTAAATGCATGCTGTCATTAGCACTTTCTCTTTGTTTTTAATTTGTGTACCTATATTTTTTAACTGCCCTCCTAGCATCCATTTCTAGATGCACCAATAAAGCTAGCAGAGCCTTGGTTTGTGGTTTTGTCATTCAGGAAATAATTATAGACACTACTGTTAAGTGTTAGTTGAAACTCAATTCTACTTTAACTCCCTGACACCGAGACCCTACTGAAGAAACACTTAAGCACCTTTATTCGCTTTCTTTTCTGTCTTGTAAATTAATTTCTTTATTAAATTCCCGACAGGTAGGAATACTTCTTTTTCCAAATAATCTTACTTAGCTTTTTTAGCCTTTGTGTTGTTCAATATCATGAAATGTTCATTCCTTTTAAATGATCATGAGTGGGCAGTAGATAAACAATTTAATTTGAAAGATTAAACTGCATACATAGATTGAATATTTGGCATTAATATTTGCATCTTAAAGATTGAATTGAAATGAAACTTAACCATATCTAGAAAAGTTGCATGGTCAGTACAAGAAAAAAAACAGAATTGGGTTTAATATTTCATCAGGGAAAGCACCCTGTGAAGACTTGTAATGTGTTTATTTTGTTCAAGAAGCAACTATTTCTGGTGCTAGTATATCTTTTTCCTTTTGATGGCAAAGCTACAGTTTGAACCGCCAGTGTGTTGTTGTATCTTTTAGTGGCATTCCTCCAAATAGATATGATTTGTTTAGTTTAGTTTGTGACAGAAACAGTAGTTCCTCTACCAGTCTTTTCAGTTGTAGAAATGTGTAGTGGTATTGGTCTACACAGTTTCTATATCCCTGACTTTTTCAGATATGATTAATTCTTGTTTCTTTGAGAGTTTTCAGTATTTGTTTCATATGAAGTTTTGTAATCTATCTGTTACTCCAGTGCATTAAAACCACATTGTGCAGAAGTCCTGCTACAGAGGCCTCAAGTCTTTTAAGCACTGTATGGAATATGTCTGACATACGTGGTCCTTGTCTTCATATTCATAGACTATCTATGGGAAAGCTTTCTTTCAGGATGCTTTGGGCAACTTTTTATTTTTTCCTGAGGTAAAGCATGAAATGTTAAATTACACAGCAATGATACAATGTCCTTTTTGATTTATATTTTTTATTTATTGCTGATCTTGATGTCATATTCTAATAGAGTAGCAAAGCAGAATGATACTCTTCATCCAGCTGTTTTTATATTCTTTTAGTCTATGGTGTAAGTAGTATGAATGAGTTTCAGAATGATCAAATCCATGTATCTGCACATGTGTAAAGTATAGAGTTTGAAAAGGAATAATTCTTAAGGTTGATGTACAGTGTGTAAAGTTATCATTGGCCCCACTGAGCATTGCACCCATGGATGGGGTTCATGTGACCACCAGTTACTTGGTTGTGCCACAAGAGAGACAAAGCAACCCAAATGAGATGAGCAGACCTTTGGTCCTCGTGGGAGGGTGGTGCTTGTAAGGCCAGGGGCTGTTCCAGGACATGTGGCTCAGATCCTAGATCCCCATGGGGGTGTTGAGAGAGTTGTCCCACTGACCACCTCAGAACTGGGATGGTAAACCTGGCTTGGCCGTGCAAAGCTCTCCCTTGGCTGTGCCTCCCCATCCCAGCAATGACCAGGGGACAGAGATGCATCCTCTCCTTGCAAAGCTCTCTGAGACGTGCAGGAGGAAGGACCCAGGTGTTGGGCTTTGTCACAAGGGGAATATTGACAGCTTCAGCAGTGGGGTTTTGTCTAAATCAGGACTACTTCAGTAAGAACTGCAGAGATATTCTCAGCCTGTTTATTGAAAGTGATGAAGAGGTTCAAGGCATGCAGAAGTTGACCCTTCCCTTCCTAATCTCTGCTGCTTGATCATCTTAAATTACATTTTAAAATCTCTGTATTTTACCTAATGAGATTCCTAATTTTTCACACTAAAGACTCACACAAAACACATCTGCAAAGATAGTGGTCAAAAGAAAGTCTAATTTGTAGTCATTGCAAAAATTCTATTTCAGTGACTGGAATTAAAACTAAGACTGATTTTTTTTCCTTTTCTGCAACTTGTTTTTATGGATGTCAATGTTGCTGTAATGTACAAAGGAACGTTTTCTTGCACCCTCTGTTATTAAAGTATTTTACATGGTGGTTGGATTCATTAAATGCAGTTAGAAACAAGTGCCTGCCACCATCATTTCTGAAAATGATACTCTACAGAACAAATGGAGTTTGTATTTTAAAAAGAGATTTGGAGTGTTGTTTTTGTTTCAATTTATTTTTAAATGTATCCAATTATCAATGCTGCTTGGAAATTGAATTTTCTTTGAAAGCAGGGGGCCTTAACTTAACCTGGGACCGTTAGTGTTTTACTTATTTCTATTTAAAAAAGAAATTGTATGAATTTCCCAGATCCCGTTGGTACTTGCACACTTCTCTGGAGTATTATGGAGAGTTGGGTTGGTGGAAGAATGTTTTACATATTGTTAACATATATGTGGATATTCTTATATTATTGTACATGTTTGGGAAAATATCACACAACTTTAATAATGTTGCTAAGATGTATGTATCTGACTTTTTCCTTTGGAAAATATTATATATTTTTATTTGTATTTTTTACTTTTTTAAGTTCATCTATATGTGCCGTTATTTTTGTATTGCAAATGGTCTCATAAATGAAGTAGAAGAGATAAAAATACAAAGAAAAGTAATTTGGCAAGGATTTCAATGTTTGGGGGGAAAAATACGTGGGTCAACATCATAGTATCAATACTAGAAATATTTTGAGTGTCTTAGCACTGTAAATATGTCACAAGACCTCTTTTGATGAGTAGTGTAAAGAATTGAAAGGTTTTAATCACCCATTTTAATTTGTTATTATTTACCACTTTCTTGTGGCCACTGGTCTTGACTTAATTGAACCCAATCAAACAGCATGCTTTCGTTTTTATTATTAAAATTTCTCCTTGTTTTTCAGTTGAATATTGTTTTGTTTTCTTTCAGTTTTGTACTTCAGGTTTTGTTTCTTGCTTGTGAGAAGTTGATCTTCAGAATTATTTTTACACTATTTATGATTTATTTTCATAATGTAAAAAGTGTGTAATTATTAAACTATTAATCCAACCCTTGGTGCTGAATTTGAATAGTTATAAAGTTCTTAATGTTGGTGCAAAAATGTGTTCTTGTCTGTCTGGATTGGAAAACGTGTGCTGCTTTTAATGGAGCTTTAATTTCAAACCTGGAGTTTGGAGTCTAGAGCAAGTTGTGTCAGACATTCACACAAAAATCAGGGCCTCTGCCACGTGTTCTATTTTCCTGCAGTGTGTAGTAAGAAAACTCCCCTTCCTCTTCCTATTCTTAATGTGTTTTTCCCCTTCAAAGCAGCGTCTCCCAGTTATCTTTTCTGAACAGGGAGCACAGGCTGTGTGAATCCACAAATTATGTAAGGAAGTAGCTTTGCTGCAAAGCTTAGAGCCTTTCCTTGCTCTGGGAAAGTTGTGAGGATCTGTGTATTAACCAGAAGTTGAAACTATTGCTTAGGCAAGTTCAGAAGGCCCCCTGGGATCTAAAGAAATGAAGCGGAAAATCAACAGTCTCCCCTTTCTGTAATTCTGAAGGTGAAAAATAAACCTGACCTGCTGAGAAATAACGATGGGTGCAGGCAGTGTCACTAGTAGCAGTGCAAGCTAGAAAATGTGAAGGTCTGTCTTCCATAGGTCCAGTTTGTTCAGAAATGATGGAGTATAATAATTATTGCAAAATGGTGTATTTCTAAGCACTCTGGTTTAAGAAGACATACGTGTGCAGGAGTCTTCTTGAATAAAAGATTTAAAAAACAAAAAAACACAGGGGAGCAACTGTAATTTCTTCAACACATTATGTAAATGTTTGAGTTTTCTAAATCACAAAACATTTCAGACAAGCAGAATACTCCACATTGTTTCTCTTTCCATCACCTCAAAAATGCCATCACTGTAGGTGGAGAGAATTGTAGCTGGAGAGGTTTGGTCTCTGGTATTAACTCTTGCTAATCCCCATAAATGTCCGTTAATTTTATCTAGCTCTGTTTTAGACTCTTGGAGGGACTAAAAATATTTTTGCTCCCTTTCCTGGGTGAGGTACTTCCAGCATAATGTGCTGTGCTGTGCCAGGCTGGGTGTGTGGCCCTGAGGGCTGCGATCGCTGCTGCCTCCCCAGCCAGGCATCCCTGACCCGGGTGACATCCTTGCTTCAGCCATGGCCACTCTTGCCCTTTTCTTGCTTCCCTCTTTCTTCTACTTTCATAGAGGAATACAGTTCTAGATGTCCTGCCAAAAAGCAAACACGTGTGTTCTGGACTGCTGCCAGAGCAAACACCCCGTGGGTTTCCCATTCAGCATCCTGACAGCATCCCTGTTATTTTTCACTACTCTGCTCCCTTTAGAGCTTTAGATGCTTTAGCGCCAAACCCCCGGTAACCAATATCCTTCACATCCTACTGCACCCATGGGACATGACTTTCCTCTGGCATTGCCTCCTATTCACACGCCTCCTTCATAATTTTGTGATGTGCCAAAGCACATGCAGGACTGCATGTGAAATGCCTGCCACTTCTGCCTCTTTTTTTTAAATGGAGCTTTAATTAAATACTTAAAGGCTATTATGCAGCTCTGCCTTGTGGACCTACTGAACGTGCAAATCCCTACCCAATAAAAAATAATGCAACAGAAGTGGTTTTTTATGTCCTCATCTCACACAGCTTCACCTTGTGGTTCAATTATAGTAACCACACACAAATGTTAAAAAAAAACAAAAAACCCAAGGAGCTGACAAAACATGTTGTGTTCCAGCAAGTAGTAACAACTGCACGCAAATAAATATTAAAAGAAAATAAACAAGGGAATGCCAAAACATTTAAGTCATGTTGCTGCCTAGTCCTTCTGTCTTCCCAGGGTTACTAATTTGTCTTCCATTGGCTTCTGTGAATTTCCAGATGGAAAATGGAGGGCATTCTCCTCTCCCATCTCCTAGATGCAGAAAAAAACCCAGTGGATTGTTTCATATATATGTATCTATATATGTGTGTGTATATGTATATATACACACATACATATATACATATATATATGTATCTATATGTCTTCATGTGTCTACTTGAACATACGTAAATGTGTATATATATATGACCAGTAGAGTTCAACAAATACTGTACACAAACCTCTTCAGAAATCACTGTCTGCTAGTATGCTTGTACTCAAGCTGCTGTAGTTTATCTCCCAGATCAAAGCTGGACACAGCTGCTGTCACATAACCAAGATGCAGGTTTTTTTCATGTGCTTACACCAAGACAGAATGTTCAATAGCTAATAAATATCCTGATTATTTTTGTGTATGCAGGTTACAGCTTGACTGAGTTTCCACAGTGCCCACACCTAAGCGGAGCTGTCACAAGGTCTTTCTGACATCACCTTTGGCTGCTCCCTCCTGGAGCTAACAAGTACCTGGTAACTTTTTGCCAGCTTTTAGGATCTCTCTTCTATTTGGTATATTAAAATTGCTGTGAGGTAATCAATTCTGGTTGAGATAAAACTGATAAAAACAAGTGTTGACGACACACCCTGTGCTTAACAGACTTGGGGCCCTGCCAGACCGGTCACTGCATGAACTCACAGGCCAAGTACATTCTCCCTCCAGAGCAAATGCCAAGCAGCTGCCTGTCCCTGGGAAGGTGCAGACAGGTATGGTTTGTCCCTCTTTAAATTTCTGTACTGAGACAGATCTTCAGTGCAGATCAGTTTTCACAGCAAATCCATCTGCAATGGGTTTGCTTCTCAGGATGCACCAGCAATATATTGTTTTTCAGAGGAACTCCTTCACAGTTAAAAATGGAGCCAGAGGCACCTTACTTGGATACTTTGGGTAGCTCTTAGAAATATTTACTCCTTTTCATCCTTCATGCAGGAAGCCAGATTGCTGGTTTCTGGTACTGTGCCAGGACAAAGCCCATAAACAAGCGTGGAAAAAAGTAAATTAAAATGTTCGGAAAGCAAACAGAGCAGCATGGAGTAAAGAGCATGTTTTGGTTTGCATTTTTTGTTTTTTAGTAAAACACAATATTTTAAAAAAAAGAAGAAACTATTTTAATCTATTCTAATCCTGCCATGGAGAGATAGCTGCCAGTATTTACTGCATAGCATTATGAGGGCAAATGGTGCTGCAAAGGCCTGTGTCTGTGTCAGGGTCTCTGCTAATCTTGGGGGAGAGACCTCCTCTGCTCTACATATGAGACTTGGCAGGCTTGCTCCTGCTCGTAGTATCAAAAGAGCATGAAAGAACTATGAGCCAAGAGGGAGGGATATTTTCTTGATTGTTAAGCCCTTTTCCATGGCTTTGAAGGAGCAGGGAAACAACCTCCCCCTTCTAAGAAGCTACTTCACCTACCACTTCAGGCTTTTCTGGTGGCATTTGCTATTGCTTCAAAGTATTACTACTCTAGCTGTGAACAAACTTGCTTTTGCTAAACCTGGAACAAAAGCCCTGATACAAGGCTGTCAGTGCATGCTTCTAAAGAATTAGCAGCACAGTATTTTGCATATCCCTTAAATCTATTTGTGGTCCAGGGTTTCTATGTGATCAAGACCAGGCAGATAGCATAAACAGCAGAGATTTTTCTAGAGTTGGCATCGGCAGCAGCCCAGGAGGAAAGGACAAGGCTGTGCTCGGCACCGACAGAGGGCAGGCACCAGCCCAGTGAGGGAAAACCATCTCTCCTGAAATGCCATGGGACTCACAGCCTTGGATGCTGCCATTCACTGCCTGGCCCCAGCCTTTCTGTACATTGCTGGTACAAAGGGATTGCTGCTAAGTCCAGTATATATGGTGGAGATATACATACATATATATCACTTGAACTGCATCCACCCTATGCTAAATATCATGCCCCAGTTTTCAGAGATGCAGGCAAAATGGGAAAGCATTTCAGAGAGCGTTCCTGACAGGTTCTACCCTTGGCTCTGTTTGGATGTTAGCAGATGTAAAATGCCTGTTCTCTTCTTGAGCCCCATCAATGAATCTCATCTTTGCCTGTACAATACTGCCCTAGCTGACAGTTTTGGCAACTCCCTCATGTCTTTTTAAGTCTTTCTGCCTGGACAAGGCACTGAAGACAGGCAGCAGCTGTCTCTGCTGGGATATAGAGGTGGAGCTGCTATGACTTCTGCTGCTCTGTTGGTTGGTGAGGCAAGGTTTCCAATGGAGCAGGAGTACAGAATGTGAAAGTTTCAAAATTAACACTGAGGAAGCTCAAGTAAATGACTGGATGGGAAGAAGTGCTGTCTAGAGAAGCAGAAAGGTGGCTTGCTGGCAGAGATATTAAGAAAAAATGTAAAAATCAGGAAGTGTGTTTCTTCAGTCTGCAGAATTTGGGATGGCTTGCTGGATACTGATCAAGAAAAAGGAAGTATCATCAGCACAGGAAATTGTGTGGCTTTACATATGCTCTCTGAAAACGCTTCCAAACATAGTGCTGCAGGTGGCACAGACGAGCTACAGATGGGGTAGCGGGGCCGTAGGCGAGTGTTCCTGCTGTCTGCTCATGCAGCTCAAGGAGCAGCCTCCAGAGGAGACGGTGCATGCTTGGCAGGGAGAAGGTAAATCTGAGGTGCTCCACCAGCAGCTCCGCTGTTTTGAAATGTGATGCCTCTTGAAGTGAATTCTGTCCTTCTTCCCCCGTCTTATTCTCCCCTCTTTTTCTTGTGGGCTTTGATGTCCAGGGAGGTGGTTATCAAGTGTAACCATGAAGAAATGCCACCTTCGAGCAAGTCACTTCTGTATTGCTGCCTTGCCGTGGTTACAAAGTGATCCCGGACTAGGTAAATTTAGATGTTGCTTAGACTTAAGAGTGAACCAATGTATTTGAGTACCAGAGCTCTTTTCTACTTACATGTACAAAACCCGGCAAACCATAGCTCTTACTAATTTGCCTCACTTTACAAGAAATGCAGGAATACTGATACTGGCTTTGATGGACGTATACAAGTAATATCTCAGCCTACTCTTACAAACAGATTTTGGGACATAAGAAGCAAAGAGGGACATTGAACTATGACCCTGATTTTGATTAAGTAATCCGCTTTGTGTTCCTCCCCCTTTCCCCCCCGAATGTTTGTGGCAGTGGCGCTGTGGCCACCAGAATGACCGACGAATGGCAGGAATGGCAGGATCGCCCGTGGGAGCTGAGCACCNAGGGCCGCCCGGTGGGGGGTGCGCCCCCCCCCGCCTCTCCCGCCGCCCCCACGCACCAAGTCGGTTGTTCTGCGAGTTTGTGCTGGTTTGCATCCCTAGAAAAAAACCCAAAAAAACCAACAAAACTCCAAGGCACAAGGCTCTCCCGCGGCTGGCCCGCCTCAGCTCAGAAGGAAACACGAGTTCCCCGAAAGGCAAACCCAGGGGATGGGGGAGCGGTCGGGACGGGACGTCCCGTGCCATCCTGTCCCGTCCCGTCCCGTCCCGCCGGGGAAGGTGGGAGGGCGGTGGGGAGGAGGAGTTTGGCCGGGGCCGGCGCCGGCATAAGAGGCGGGGAAGCCTGGGGCAGCTGGGACGGACGGTGTTCTCCCGTGCCGTGCCGTGCCGTGCCGTGCCGTGCCGTGCCGTGCCGTGCCGTGCCGTGCCTGCGGCGGGATGGAGGAGCTCTACAGCAAGGCGGAGACCCTCGCCCTTCGGAGGAAGCACATCGGGTAGGGGCGGCGGCGGGGCCGGGAGAGGGGCAGAGGCGGGGAGGAGGAGGAGAAGGAGGAAGGTCAGTCTCTGGTGACAGCGCCCGTCCGGACCCGCTGGGCAGCCCCTCCGGCCCCGCGGCGAGACCCAGCGGAGAGGGGGACATGGACACGCAGAAGACCTGTCACCCCTCTGGTTTGGGAAGTCTCGGGGCCACCCGGCATTCCCTAGGCGGGCGGGGGGACGCCGTCATTTAAACACTGCACATCAAATGCATCATTCACTTTTCCAACAGATCAAAGCAAGCAGCCAGAATGTGGTACCCAGGTGTATGTCTAAAATGAGGCTCTGCACGGTTGGGGTTTTTTTTGTGCATGCACCTGCAAAACAGCCGTCTCTGCTGAATGAAGCTGTGGCTATTCCTTAAGCTGAGTTTAACTGAGGGACGTGCAGGAGGGCTGTGATCTGAGCAATAGTCCTGGCTGTGCACGTATCTGATCCCTGTGTATGGCAATGTTAGTTCCTACAAGATGTGCAGATTTAATTATTTCTTCAGGGGATGTTGCCAAGTGAAAAATAAGTCCAGGTTGTAAAAACAGATATATTTTGCTGATTGCTGTTTAAATGTGTAACATATAGAAAACTTACTAAAGATTCATAACTCATGAAAGATTCCTTAAAGTCATGGCCTCATAAAGAGAGAAGATCAACCGCTTTTTAGGGGCCAGCTCAATGTTAGGGGAGCACAAGGATTGCAAGGATTGTAGGATTGAACAAAAAAAAACTTTCACTGAATGAACTGTCAGGTTAGAGACAGAAACCTGTAGTCAAGAAACGGCCAGTGATGATGGGCATTGCTTTCAAAGTATAGCAGAGAAATAGCTGAACGTGTCAGAAAATAACTATGCAACTGGGCTAGAAGCTGTGAGAAAGAAAGCAAACTACTTCACTATCCAGGTGTCACATTTAGGCTTTACAAGTTCATAACCTCACTGTACCCAACAATAACTCTCAGACTTACCTGGAAACAACTGTGTTTATCCAAGGTCATATAAACACTGCTAAAAGTTCAGAAGACTTTCCTTCTGCTCAGTAAATTCATTAAACATAATGACATACATACATTTCTCCAAGAGTGGGGGAAAAAAAAAAGAAAAAAAGTGTTTAAAGAGTACTTTGGTTAATTTTATAAAGAGCTTGAGTTTTGCTGGAAGCCAGTGTGATTTAGATGCTTATAAAAAGCTGCTTTTAAAGATTTTATCCAAAGCAGACAGGGCGAGAGCGTGAGGGTTTTAGGACCTGCTCAGCACCTCTGAAAATAAAGCCTGCAAGGCATTAGTGTTTTGTTCTTGACTGTAACTTCTATGTGCTACAGTCATCCATTGCGTAATGGTTTTTTGGCTATCTATAAAACAGTGATTAACTTTTGGTTTTGACTCCAGTGAGTTATTTGGCCATAGATGTCTGTGAGGCATGTAAATAAACAGAGCTACAGCCTAGGAACATGGCAGGACATATAAGGACCTGGAACGATGTGCAGACACTGTTCTCCTGTGAAATCAATTGCAGGCAGAGTCAAGCTTTGAAAACACTCTTATTAAAGACCAGCTTCTGTTCCTACTGTGCCTAAGGAAATATATGGCTTTCACTGTGAGCAAGAGCCCCTGCTTGACCACCACCTGAATGACTCACAAGCTCTTTGCAGAAGGGAAGAATCAACCCCCTCAACACTCAAAGGAGGGGGGAAAATGAGAAAACTAAAATGGTGTTATATTTGTTATGTTTCAGGCCTTCCTGCAAAGTTTTCTATGCCAAGGACCCTCTGAAGATAGTGCGTGCTCAGGGCCAATATATGTTTGACGAGAAAGGAGAGAAATACTTAGACTGCATCAACAACGTTGCACATGGTAAGCAGTTTGACTTGTGAGACTGCTTCCATTCCTTAATTTCCAATAGGGATCAGGACACGTTTCTGCCAAGTGATGATGTTCACAGGGCTTCTCTGAACGTCCTTCTGTGGTTCAGTAATTGACTGCTTGCTGGTAATAACTAATTATTTTCTTCTTTAGTGGGCCACAGTCATCCATATGTGATAAAGGCTGCAACAAAACAGATGGAACTGCTCAACACAAACTCCCGCTTCCTGCATGACAACCTTGTTCAGTATGCACAGCGTCTCACAGCCACCCTGCCCGAGAAACTCTCTGTTTGCTATTTTGTTAACTCTGGGTAAGTCTGAATTGTATTTTTTTTAATATGAATAATTTTTATTACTATTTTGCTCCTGTTTCAGACAGACACTCAATGCAGCTTGGTCTAAATCTTACTGAGTAAGACTTAGTAACATGCAACAAAAATATATCCAGCACTGATCAAAACTTACTTCCTATTTGCAGCCATCATATTTAGAGTGATGGCTCAAAGCAAGAGAGCCAAAGCATGAAACTGGCCTGCTGAATGCTATGCAAAAAAAAAGTGAGGGGAAAAAAGCAAGAAGAGAAAAATATTTTTGCAAATTGGTGAACGTTATGTACAGACTGATGAATGCCGTCTGTAAATTGACAGATAAACTTGGAAACAAGTTAGTCTTCTATAGGCAGTTCAGGAGTCTGTGATCACTTTCATGCCCAGAACAGACAACCTGCAGGGACCTGTGAGCAGAGGGGCTGTGGTAGATCAGGCTGGGAGCTTGAGTCTTCTTCCAGGGTGAAGATTTGTGATGGTGCAAGCACTCGGGAGAATGGAGTTGTGGAGTGTGGGAGATGCTTTTTGAGGGTTAGTGGCTGCATTGTGTTCTCAGCTGCGAATTGGTCTCCTTTGTTCCAAGGGGAGGTAAATATCTACAGGCAAACTGGGGGAGGGAAATAAAGCATCTCTTTGTTTGCTGTTTATACAAAGGGCTGTTTTTCCTTTGCCCCCTTACACGGCACTTATAGTCTCAACCTTAGCATTGTAATCTGTACAGTAACAGAGTCTGCTGTGTTGATTTATTATATCCATGAGTCCCATGCCTTGTCTTCTGTCGGAATACCCTTTTAGTTGGAAGGGCTCCTTCACTGTTTTGCTGCTGTATCTGTTATTGTGCAGGTCTGAAGCAAATGATCTCGCTTTACGACTGGCTCGGCAGTACCGTGGGCACCAAGATGTGATCACCCTGGAAAAGTAAGTACACAGAGTAGCTCGTGTGAATGCAGCCAGCAACTCCTGCCATTACTTCAGAAGCAGCTTTGCAGCAACCCCCTGCTGTTTGTACTCCGCTGCCCGCTGAAAGAAAAGTTTTGTTGCTTTTGTATTAGAACAGGTCAGGAAATCCCTTTTTCACGTTTGGATAAACACAAATTTTGAAGATCTCTGAAAAATAAGCTTCTTGGTCACCCCAGAAGGTCAGTCACCTGTTAGAGGGCATTTCCCACAGAGACTCCCAAAGCAATTCAGGCCAGAGACTTAAATGCTGGTTTCAACAGCAGCGAGTGGTCTGGCTCCTGGGCTGCTCTGGAAAAGGGCTTCCTGTTCGTGACGCGTTGCTGGACATGTTTCATTTTGCACAAATGAATACTCAGCAATCAAGAAGAAAGATCCTGTAGTTCTGCAGCAGTGCTGCAATGATGCTCGGCTCTCCTCTAATGAACACAAGTATGTGCACAAAACCAAGTGGCTGCAAAATTAGGAGGCATTGAGAGGACTGCCAGCCACGGGGTAGGTGGCTGAGCACATTTCAGGGTTTTCCTACCCTGGATGCAGCTGTAGGTTTGGCAACGTTGCTGTAGTGCTGGATTTTCATCTCAGGTTGTGAATAGAAAGTCCAGCCAGAGCAACTGCAAGGGAATATGTCTCTATCTGAACAGCACAAAGCTTGTTTGACTCAGCTATGTTCAGACCCCTGTCAGCCACACACTAACCTATGTGTGTTCTACTAAGAGATCATGACACGTCTTTGACTTGGTTTGAGGTTCGCTTTGCTTCAAGTTTATGGCTGAACAAAAGTGTTTATTATTCTCTCAATAAAGATGCTACATGCTTTAGGCTCAAAAGGCTCTGGTTCCTCATTTCTAAATCAATTGGCCTCAGTAGTAGCCAGCTCTGTAGCATACTCTGCAGTATAAAACTTTTATATTCAAACAATATCCTTTTCTTGACAGTGGCTTCTGCCAAACCCTCTCACCTGCAGTGCCTTCAGGGCAGACAGTGGTGTGCTGCTGCTGCATAAGGTCCCCACTTCTCAATGCAATGCACACTCCTGAGAGTCTTCACAATGGTGTTGGGGTCTAGGTTGCAAAGCTTGGGCTGCCCAGAGTGGGGCACACCCTTCAGCTCTAGGTAAGGCTGCTAGGGCAGCCACTTTGAAGTCAGTGCAGTCCAGGCATCATTTTGGTCTGTCTCCATGCCGGCACTTGATTTTATCCTGTTTCCAGCCTTGCTAGTGAATTAAAGTCAACAGCAATTTCATGTTGTCTTTGAGAGAAAGACTGAGTAAATTAAATCAAAATCCCTTCATAAACAATGCTACTGTGTTGTAGATACAGTTGCTTATTCTGGATTATGTATAGGCACAGTTGTAAATTTGGCTCTTCTATACATTTGGTGAAAAGTGACTTGGATATTTAACACTCATGCAGTGCTTACCATGGCCATGTTACATCTCTGATTGACATCAGTCCCTATAAATTTAATCAGCTGGGAAAGGACAGCAAGAAGGAGTATGTGCATGTGGTAAGTGTGGTTTTTGTTTTGTTTTGGTTTTGACTTTTTTTGTCATTTTTTTGCCTGTTATGCAGCACATTGAATTACCCACTTCTGGAGTAAATATGTTTCATTCTGTTTTGCTGATGCTAGTGTACATATGCTTGGCTGTCTTTCAGTGGAATAAATACAGCAAAATTGTTTGCTTTTGGATTTCTGAGCAGGTATTCAGCTGTGAGGCTGATTTCCTTCATTGTGCTACAGGTTTTCTTAGTCACTGCATTGTATAGTTATACAGCTTGATGAAATTAGCCAATATCCATTGCATTGGTTTGGCTAAAGATGTGCAGGACTTTGAATCTAGTTCCAAAAACTGGAAAGGCAGATTGCACAAGTTTACACAGATTTGGGTATAGGACTCATGGGTGTCTAAGGAGTGTGATTTTTCACCCAAACTTGTGTATCTCAAAAATAAATTTTTTTTCTCAGTCCAGAAATGTACACCAAGCAGGCCTTTCCTATCTAGACCTCCTTGCGTTAACTGCACTGCCAAAGTGGTATCCACCTTTTTAAGCAACTTCCTTTCTCTTCTTTACTGAACCTAACACCATTTGTAGAGGCTTGAATGTCATACAGATTTGTACCATGACTAAAATGCTGGAAGGGAAGTAACAGACTGGAAAACCCCACTCTCCAGGTGCAGAAATGGGTCTTCTGCAAGAATCTGAAATAAAGTGGTGGATGGGTACTCATTATTGTGTCTTGAGGGAGAGGAAGGACAGTCTTGAAAGGTGGATGAGGTAATGATAGTTGTTAGAACAGCTGCATTCAGTAATATTGAATGCACGACAGGCCCAGATTGATTTAAGCTCCAGTAAGCATTTTTGCAATTCAAAGCAAACATCCAGGCTGTACTAACTCCTATCACCTATTTGTGTGGAAAGCCAATAAAGTGGAGCAATAGAAAAGAAAGTTAATGTTTCACAGAAGGATGGCCTTTATAAAAACAAATAAATAAATTGGTCTTTTCAGGCTCCTTCTCCAGATATCTACAGAGGGAAATATAGGGAAGACCACCCAGATCCAGCAAGTGCTTATGCTGAAGAGGTGAAAAAGATTATTGAAGAAACACAGAAGAATGGACGCAAGGTGTGTGTTTTGTGCTCTAGAAATGCTGAGGCTTCGTCTGTTATGGCATGGGGGCATGTAACAGGCAACTAAGGAATTATTTCTTCCCCAATTTCATCTGCTTCCCTCTCCCTTCATTTTTCTGCGATGGGTTCTGTTCAAAATGGGCCATTTTTCTACCTGATGCTCTTATCATAATTTTTCTAGGCATCAGTGAGAGGATCAATAACACAGTTGTATTTAAGCAGATACAATCAAAGCTGTTAAATTTCCTATTTTATGCATTGAATTGGTGGATTGTAAATATCGTAGGGAAAGGTTTGAGATCAGCTGAGAAACTACATCATGAACTCTAGAAAGGATATTTTAAAAAATCCAGGACATCAAGAGATTCTATTGGATACCATCTTGATACTACATCTCTGAGCCTATTAGCTTAAGAGAACTTCGAAGACATATAAAAAGGTGAAACTTTCAATTGCACACAGTATGACCATGACAAAACCAGACAATTTCTGAACAGGTGTACCTACAATGTGTGTTAATGTTTCATATGGTGGCATTAGTGTGTTGAGACATGTAGGGCTTGGTCCAAAGCACGCTGAAGTCCCAGAAGACTTCAGCAGGGGCTGGAACATGTTCCCTTCTAGTCCAATGGACTTACATCACCCTTCTTTTAGTTTCTTCATCAACTTTTTTTTTATTCTATACTAACGGATAGTTTTGTTTTTTCTTTCCCTTGTTTCCTTTCTTCTGCATATTTCTTAGGTTTTGGTGACATAGACCTGTGGCAGGACAAGTTGTGCTAAAGGCTAAGCCTCACATGCTATGGGAAGCTTCGTACTCTTTGGCCGTGTACTCAAATGTAGTGTGCGGTTCTTTACACGTTACTGCTCGGCCTTGTTTCCAGGAAGACTGCACCAGCACAGAGACCTCTTGATGCTCAGGGAGGGGTTCACAAGTGGTGTGGGGATGCCATCCCTTAAATAGCAGACTTATGCTGAGACCTTGGGGTAATATCGTATCTCTGCTGCATAGACCTCTGCTGTTGACAAGAAACGAATTTTGATGTTCCAGTGTGTCTGATCTGCTGCTCTCACCCTTCTTGACTTGAAATAACTTTCTTTTTCATTCCTAGCCACTGGAATTATTTCATCTGTAGAATTTTTCTCTTCTTTTGTCAAGTGCCTTGTGCTGACATTTTATTTGCATAGTTATTTGCATTAGGCAGGGGTGCCCAAAGGCTAGCCACAGGTCATCTTGCAGTTCAGCTTCTACCCACCTTTACCTGGTGTTCAGGATTGAGCAAAAAAACACATATACCTGCAAGCTTTATTAACTTCTTGGGAAAATAGTACCCACTGTTTTGTGTCTCCTGTAAATTGACATTTGTAAATAAATTTACGTAGTTCCCAGGAGCCTGATCCAACATCCACTGATGCCAGGAAGTGTCATCCAATTCAACAGCTGTAGGACAAAGGCTTAATGGAGATCCTTGCATTCCCATCAGGCTGCAAAGGTGGCCCTGGCTACTGCAAATTTGGGCACTCCAGTTACAAAATGAACAAATTCTTTAGCCGTATCTGTTTTCAAGAGCTCTCAGTTGTCCAAGCCATTGCGTGATTAAATTAAGGCCCACATTTAAACGTTTATTTCTAGACTGTTAGATGTCTGTGCCAAGGCCAAGTAGATGAACACAGCCCTCATATGAGTTTGTCTCTTGTAGATTGCTGCCTTCATAGCTGAATCCATGCAGAGCTGTGGAGGCCAAGTAATTCCACCTGTGGGCTATTTCCAGAAAGTGGCAGAGTACGTACAGCACTTCACAGGGGCATAACGGGAAAATTAACCAAAGAAACAGCTTTTTTCACTGTAGACTTATCTAATCAATTCAGCTGTTAACTTCTCCTGTTCTTGGCTGTCTGTGGTTAATTTCTTCTTATTGAAGAGTATGATTTCAATTCAATTTTTTTTATGGAATATCAGCTAATTTTTTAGCTAGATAATTGCCATTCTTTACCTATCTTTAATCCTCAGTCATAAGTTTAATGGAAGATGAAGATAAACCAGTTATGATCCTGCAGTACCATTACAGTACTCCTATTTGACATTAAAATGTCAAAATGTTTGCTTAACATGTAGCATACTAAAAATTTCATAGCTATGAAATAGCTATAACTGTATTCTTTCTTTCTTTCCTAACTTGGTCTCACACTGCAGAATTTCTGTGATGCAGACTGCCTTGTCCTTGATTGCCTAGCCATGTTCTGCAGCACTAGACTTTCAAGCTATTGTGTTTGTTTTCAGGTATGTGCATGCAGCGGGTGGAGTGTTCATAGCTGATGAGGTCCAGGTTGGCTTTGGCAGAGTTGGGAAGCATTTTTGGGCATTCCAGCTGCAAGGTGAAGACTTTGTGCCTGACATTGTCACCATGGGAAAGCCCATTGGAAATGGGCACCCTATGTCTTGTGTGGTCACAACAAGGGAAATTGCTGAAGGTTTTGGTGCTTCTGGACTGGAGTATTTCAATACAGTAAGTTCATAGCTGAAGGTTTGCCTTTTTTTTTTCTTTTGGTGTGCATTTAGCAGTTAGAAGTTTTCCAGGTGGTCCAGATAACATCTTCATCCATCACTGCATCACATTACTAAGAGCTCGAGTCAGCCACAGTCTAGTATCTAAATGCAAGTGGAGAGGCTTTGAAACATGCTCTGTATCAAGTGGTACATCATCATATGGGCCAGCTCAAGCTCTCTGGCAGGTCAGGCATCTCAGCTCACATCCATACAGATAAATTCTTCCTCATGTCTATTTCCCTCTCCCCCTCTGAAATGCTGATCATGTAAAATTTCGTTTTCTAGGATAGGCTCTGTGCTGGTGGAGCTCATGCCCTGGCAGACCTTGTTCTGCAGCTGACACCTAACAAAACAGTGACCCTTTACCAGGAAGCATTTCATCTGCATGCATGCCACAGAGGTTCAGTCTTCTCATTTACTGAGCCCTCTTTCTGCTCCTGTGACTCAGCCTTCTTCCCAGCTACCACGAATTCTTCTGTTTTTAATGGAGTTTATACTCTCTGGTTCAAAATATATCAAATCTATCATCCACTGCTCTTCCCAGGAGCATTTTGCCCACACATGCAATCAGCTGAATGCTCCACTCCTGAAATCTTCAAATTACTGTAACCTGAAGCTGAGGAAGAGGTAGCCCTTCTCTTGCCCAAGAGTAGGGGACGGTGTTCCACAGCCTGAATGGCACCAAATCCCCACCTTTTCAAGCTTTCCTCATGACATGTCAAGCAGGAGAGGGCAAGTGAATACAACGTGGATAGCCACAGAGGAATGTTTTGTCTTGATGGGTTTTGATTTTGAGAACGTGTTTTGTTTTGTCTTTGCTATCAGTTTGGAGGCAATCCAGTGTCTTGTGCCATTGGCTTGGCTGTGCTGGATGTAATAGAGAAAGAAGATCTCCAAGGAAATGCCACTCATGTAGGAAATTATCTCATGGAGTTGCTGGCTGAGCAAAAGGAGAAACATCCCTTAGTGGGAGATATCAGGTGGGTGCATTTCAGCAATGTCAGGGAAGAAAGTAACTGTTCTAGAAAAAGCAACGAACTTGGTGTGAGTGGAACACAGAAACATGTCATGATTTTGCTACACCTTTCTTTTAAAATGGACTACCCAAAACTGGTATTTTAAGGCAATATTTTTTTAAAAAAAAAGTTGTCCATCCATCTGCTTAATTAGTTACAAGCATAGCCACTAGAAAAGTTCTGGGAGAGTAGGAGAAAGAGCCATCCACATGCAATAACCAAGTTGTCAGCACACCATTGTAATGATGCAGAGACCTTGTTCGAATCTCTGGTCCATTTGGGACCATTCTCTCTCCATCCTTGGGAGATGTTACTATGGATTTTCCTCATCTCACGTTACTACCATTGATAATTGCCTTCAGGTTTTTTTGGGGGAAGGGGGTGGGTTGTGGGGATTTTATACTTCTTTTTTTTTTCATTATTTGTCTCCCTGGCTTGCGCTTTTCGGGACAAGAATGAAAGAAAATTATTCTGTCATTCTTATCTGGCCATGTAGCTTTAATGAGCCAGGTAAATTTATTTATCCAGAAATATCTGTTGTCCCATTTGATTGTGTGAAGTCGCCAAAAGGTGACTAAAAACAAAGTCTCCTCTCTCACGGTCCTTCCCTCTTGCACGCCAGGGAAGGGAATTGCAGTTGTTAGAAACTGGTATTGCATTTGCAGCAGAAGGCTTGGGTTACTGACACTGCATTTCACTTGTCTACTTTTCTTTTCTACTCCAGGGGTGTTGGATTGTTTGTTGGAGTGGATCTGGTGAAAGATAAGCAAAAGCGAACACCAGCCACAGCTGAAGCCCTTCATCTTATTTACAAGTAAGTAGTTCTTAAAGACTGTGTGCAGTGATCAAACCGTCCTAATATTCTCCAGCAGTTAGTCATTAATTTTGTTTCAAATTTGTGTAGTTTTTGATAGCATAGTACTTAAAAAAGAAAACTTTCACAATCTGTCTCAGCTTGAAGGAAGTGACAGGACGCAACACAGTTTTATACCTGTGTCTAACACTTGTGTTTCCTCTTTCCACAGACTCAAAGAGCATCAAATCCTTCTTAGTGCAGATGGACCCTACAGAAATATTTTAAAATTTAAACCACCAATGTGTTTCACAATGGAAGATGCAAAACACGCAGTGGAGACAATTGATGCACTTCTTACAGGTATGTGTGTCTTAGGGCTCAAAGGAATATTCTTCTTTGTTCATTTCCCAATGAAACACCATCACAGCTTAGGCCATTACATGCAAGGGAAAGTAATCAACTGCATTTCTCACCACTCATCAAACTGCTGTTCTTAATGCCAATTATTATAAATAAATACAAAGCCCCATATGTACTTCATCCAAACTTTTAGGCAAAATCCTGCTCTTGAGCCGTTCTCTCACAGACTCAGTGTTATTACTCATTTCTGGTCACATATGCTGTTTGTTAAGGAGCGAATATATTAATTCAGCACAGGCCCGAAAGACTCTGCAGATACACTGGTGTAACTTTCCATAATGTGCTCTACCTTTTCTTTTTTTCTTTTTGTTTGTTTTTTAACTAGTGTACTGGAACATGATTGTCTCACTCAAATTTAGCCTGAAGGTTTTCAGACTCTATTTGTCTTTTACCTGAGGAGCAACACCAGGGAAAATAACATCAGTTATACTGTTAGCATAAGGGCTCTAGGATCCTGTTATACATTAAGTGCTCCCATCTTCTGAGAATATAACAACTAAAGTTAGACTTCGTGAACCTGCTGGACAAAGGCAGAATTCTACTCTGAAAGGTCTTTCTGATACCCCCATGCTACAGACGACTTGTTAAGTTTATTCTTTTCTCTAAATACCCCCAAGCTATACAGTCCTGAAAGATTAATCACATTGCCTCAAAAAATGTTTTAGGAAGTATTCATCACTCTTCAGTTTTTATTCTGTGTGATAAATGCCCAGAGGAATAGCTGATGTTTTTCTTCAGCCAGCTACTAAATAGACTGTATTCTTACTTACCCCACCCTTCTTTTTAATTTAATTTAATTATTTTATTACTTTTTTTTCAGAAATGGAAGAGGCCACAGGAATGAAGACAGAAAATAATGCATCTACAAATGCACCGTGTAAAAGAAAAGTATGTTTTAAATTATTTTAACTCTTTTTCAGATAGGTGTTTGGCAAAGCAAATTACTTTGGCAGACCATGCCTTCATTTTTGGTATTGTGAGCGGCTCTGTGCCTTGACACTGAGCTCAGAGAGTAACTCGCTACTAGAAACCTGAGAGGATTTACCCTGTCTCACTGGGGTAAATCTGAAAAGAGCTGAGTAATCCAGACCTACAGCATGTTATAGGCAAGCCCCTCGCCTTATCTGCCTGTATGCAAACAAGACCAACCAGACTTTGGGCTGCACAGAGTCATGAGTCCAGCACTCAGCAACTACTGGTTCTTGGTATTACATGCTACTGAAAGATATTTGACTTTCTAAGCCAGCCTGCAGCCTGGAAGGTGTCCAAGTTTTCAGAGAGTTCCAAGGGTTTTGTTTCCACCCTAGCTCTTTGAGTATGAATGGCTGACACACATCCAAATTAGGACTTCTTAGGTTGCAGCCCCAGCTTTGGATAAGTCACATGTGATTTCTCACACCCTTAAAAACATGTCAGCCTCTATACAGGAAAGGTTGCTGAACTGCCCTTTGGTGGGTTTTCCAGTGGTGCTGTGGGGGTGGGAACGCAATAGCTCCGCTGCCTAGGGGTGTAGTAATTAAGCAGAGACCTGATGAGTTACTGGCTACATATCTAGATTTTACTAGGTTTGGAGTGCAAGCCTACTCTTACAGACATTTTTACACAATCAGTTCAATTTCTTTCAGAACTAAGAAGTTGTGGCAACAATAGAGAGTCAGGCAGAGCTACCCAAAGGGAGCCGGGTCCAGTGGCTGCCTGGTGGAAGACATTCATGTGCCTCCACTGACATCTCCTTTCTGTTTCAGGCAACTGAAGAGAGTTCTCAACCAGAAGGTGCAAGTGAAAGCATCGGCCACATGAATGGAGCTGCCTGCCGACAAGAAAATGGGATTTATTCGAAGAAACGCTCAGTGCCAAGTAAAAGAATAAGAACATGAAGAGGGAAAGTTTCTTCATTCAGTTTGAATTTGTGTCCGTCTTGCTTTTGAGATGAAGAGTGCAATAGTCTGAGTCCTAGGATCTGTTTGAAGCCTAGTCATGCCTTCCATAAACTGGCTGAATTCCTATTAGCTTCAGTAGGTTTAAAATGCCTTTTCAGATACATGAGAACTGTGCCATGTGGCTTGAAGTCTAGATGTGACAGAATGGACAAGTGATACAAAAATACCTTGGTGCTGATGGCAGGCGTGGCATAGGTACACAAACTTGGTGAAAACTGCAGATTTACCCATATTATGCAGAATCTGATTTGCTTAACTGCCATAAAGCAAATGCCAATCCTATTAAGTTTAAAAATATATGCTTAACATGCTATTTTTACAATATTTTAAATTTCAATATGTAATATTGAGATGTTAATTACTTCCCATGTTTTAATGGCTGAATTCACTAAACAATGCTTGAGAAAGAAATTATTATTATCTTTTAGTGTAACTTAGGTCCTATGGACTCTATTCCCAGCTGATGTAAATTGGAGTAGCTTTGCTTATGTCAGCAATGCTCTATTAAGAGTCTACCGCTCTGTGTAGAGACACGATGTCTATGCAGGGCACTCTCACTATAAATTCAAAGAAAATGAAGAATCTAATTTTCTATGAATAAAGCAACTTTTATAAATATTTATATAGAAAAAGATTTTAAATTCTTTTTTCCAGAAGTTTATAGATTGAATCCTATCAGTCTATAAAATATGCAAGTAAAGTATATATAATTTCAAACACACTGATTGGTTGAATTTAACCTGAAGATCTCTCAAAATGAGGTTCCCAGGGACAGCCCAGCTTGTATTCCCATGGATTTTAGTTGTTTTGAGAGTTGTGGGAGTTACTGCCTGATCCTGTCAAAGCAGTGCTGGTACTTTTTGTCAGTGGTGATGAAGAGTTGCACACCAGTCGCATGGGATCCTGACACATAAATGCTAACACTGGGTAGATTACTAAAAGGAGAGGACCACTGCATAAACCATGCTTGCAGCCAGTGCCGATCTGTGCTGCAGATACTCAGACTGACTTGCCTCATTGTCAGTGTTAAATTTCAATGGCAGCATACAAGCCCTGCTTTTCTTTCTCAATACATGCACAGCTCCATGCCATGGAGGACACTGAGGGCTTTCCAAATAGTTTGTACTTCAGAAAAAAATACAAAATGTATTTATTTCCTCTTCAATTTTAATACCCTAAATTCCGCTGTTTCCTAATTGCTGCTAATGATCCTACTGATATGACTGAAAATTGAGCACTTTATCTAATTTCGTGTTTTCCACAATTTGCTACATTAATATTGATGTTTCTGGTGTAACGCTTTCCGACATCCTCAAGCTGGCTTATTTTCTTTTTCATGATCCTTGAATAATTCTTCCATAAAAATAAATCTCTTGTTTGTAATTACGATGGGTTGGGGGTTTTTTGTTTTAATTTTATTCTTCAGTAACACCTATTTGCTGAGGGAAGTAACTTCAGTTTCAGCTGGAAGCTGTCCCCATGCCAAAACAGAACTGACTAGGCTGTGTTTCCCCGAGGCACTCAGCTGTTGGCAGCTCTTACCCTTCAAGCCAAATGTTGCCTCAGCTGCCACAGTTCATTCCCTGCTAACTCTGCACCAGGAAGGACACCACAGGTCTTTTCCAAAATGAAACTGCACAAAGAGCTAAGTGAACCTAATTTGGTATGTCTACAGGCACAGTTTAGGTCACTCCGTGTATGGAGTGCCACTACTTACATTACACCTCATCCACTGTGTGCAGCAACAAGCAAGCAAATACTTGTGTGATTTATTAGAAGGCTTAGGCTCAAAGGCACAGAGCCCACCAGTCTGTACTATGACACCAGCTGTTATGGCAGGTCATTAATATTTAATTTTCAAAAGTATGTCCAAAAAAATAGACTTAAAAAAATCCAATTAGCCTAAATCTACGGTTTGGGGGGGGGCGGGGGGGGTGGTTTGAAGATTGCAGCCTCATAAACACAAG
>VZTH01001637.1:427020-521189 GCA_013397815.1 Aleadryas rufinucha
AGCCTCATAAACACAAGGGGCCTGTGCCTCCCTACTTCTCCCTGTACCTGTGCCTTGGTTCTGCATGTGCTCAAAATATTTGGAATGGCCATTGCTCCAATTCACTTTTGTTTTTCACCCAGCTTCTGCTTCACAAGTCAGGAAGTTCTCTACCTGTTGGTTCTGCTCATTCTGCAAAGTGCAGATTATCTAGAAAAACTTGTGTTCTATTTTATTTAAACAAGAGAGGATATCACTCCTATGATGCACACTAAAAAGAGCCACTGTCATTTAAATGGAGGAACAAATCCAACAGTTATCAGTCCAGTAGTTGAGCTGGACCTACTGGACTTACTATTACTGCATCAGTGTTCCCACTGTATCTCAGAGTCCACCCACAAGATTATGCACATTCCCTACTGTGAAGGCCTTAATAATTAGAAGAGCCTGATTAAAGGATGAGAGAGTGGAAGCAGAAGTAATTAAGGCTAAACACAGGGACCACAGTTCCAGTCAGCTGAACTGATCAAATATATTCCCTTCACTAAACAGGCAAGGCTTTTTTTCCCCTTTCTGACTCCATTTCTCATTTTCTTCTTTCTACCTCTCCTGTCCTGGCTGTGCAAGTCCTGTTTTTAGCCATGTAATTCAACCTCCACCCTAAGCCAGTTCCACTCACTAACCCTGCAGAATAAAAATAACACCACACCTTTTTCCCCCAGGTTTTCTGCAAGGCTAAGGAACAGCCTCATGCAGGAGTAAGAGACAGTGGAGTGAGGGAAAGGCAGGAATCCATCCCAGGTGGGTGTCACACTGGAGTTAGTTACTTGTATCTTCACTCTAGCTCATCATCCTACTGGAATCTCAATGAAGATGATTTTATTGCATTCTCATGTCAGTTTTCATCACTTTTATGTTGCACATTTATACTTTAAAACAAACAGACCAGTTAGAACACTTGAACAAGAAAGGACAGCGCTTGCTGCAAATACTGACAAAAATGTGACACTGAGAGGCTGAATCCACTGCCAGTTAATTCTGCTGCATAAAAGAAAGCAGGACTGAGACTCTGTGGAGTCAGGAAGCTGTGCCTTAGACAGCACTGTTCTGGAGAGAAGAATCAGCATCCAAAGTTGCCATGTCAGCACAATGCTGCAGAACTGCCAGGGAAATAGAGTGTGCCAGATGTCCTCATCTGGGGAGAAAAGCCTCAGTCTTACCTCTATAAAACATCCCAATGGGACTACAATGAACAGAAGGATTATGCAGGGGTATTATATTTTGTCTGTTGCTTTTTAGATGAGTGGTTTCTGAGACATACAACAGCCTCTCCTCAGATAATTCATTTCTAATCTTCACAACTGTTAAGCTTAGTGGCTGGGAAATAATAGACAGCCCCAACCACACCAAAGTCCAGAAAAGTCCCCACACACAGATCCAGAAGCAGCAAGCTCTGATTATATCTCATAAAATAAGGGAGGTAAATTAAGGGAACCAAGGGACAAGCCTGAAAAATTTATTTTACATGTGCCATTGCAATGCACAAGGCATTTTTGTTAAAAAAAACAAAAATAAAACAGAGGCAAAAATTCCTTTTTAATATGGTAAAAGTCTGGGTCAAATGTCTGACTGGGGCAAAAATTTCAGCACCAACATACAAAAAATCACACCTAAAAAAAGTCAAAACCACCCATCATAAAAATATAGCTAAGTGGATGCCTCTTACAAAGTGAATTTGTACAGGTATTTCTTGGACAGTAAACCCCCAGTGCTGCAGCAAGTCTAAGCTAAGAGCTGAAAAAACCAGAATGTGTTAAAGAAGAGGCAATTGGTAATATACTAGAAAAGACCAAGTAAGGCACTGGGATATACAGTTATGTACTGGGTGTACATGTTGAAGCATATTGTAGCTGCATCTTTGACCTGCCTCTATGGGCTTTTTCTCCATTTAATAAAATAACTTTGAAAAAAACCCCAAGTGACTTACACTTGCAAGCAGGGCAAATTAGCTCATAGCAGCAGAAAGGTTGGTTTAAGTTTCCAGGTTTCTCAGTGATGACTTGAGCAGGTGTTGTAGTAGTGTCTCTTTTCACCCTGGACCTGGCCTGTGCTGCTGCCAGCCCAGCTCTGCCAGAAGCATTATGCAAGGGAGCACAAGGCCAAATGACTGTGACGGGATTTCCCTATCGCTGCTGTCCACACACGTTTGTATTTTCCTACCTGGAACATTTGATTTTGTTGGTGCCTGTGGTTCAGCAGAAAAGCTGAATTAGAAAAGGCAAGTTATACCTTTGCATTTCCCACTGACTTGTATGCCTGGACTGCATCATGTTGTTTCCATAGGCCACAGCTTCCCGAGATGCAGCGTATCTTACAAAGGCCAGGAGAGGCAACTCTGCAGAGGAAGACTCTTCATGCTGATATTTCATAAGGAAAAACATCTGGGCCTAAATGAAAATCCCAGATACAAAGCACGAAATGTTTAAAGCCTTCACTGAGCTTTGCTGCTCAAGACCAATGTGCACTAAACAAAACAGTCTTCAGTCTCTCCCACCTCTGCTCACAGCCATTCATGTGTCTTAGGTAAACACTGCTCCAATATCACAATGACATTCATTTACAACAATATGGAATTAAAAACTAAATTAAAGGAAGGGGAAGGGGAAGAACATGAAAAAGTGTGTTTTGGCACAGCACTGAAGATTGCTAAAAGTCTTTAATAATCGACAAGGCAGAAAGTCCTGGGGTCACATGAAAACCTGGAAAGGATTCCTGGCTTCAGCCTACTATTGATCCATTACATGGCTCAGATAGTGACTTAACATCTTTATGTCTCTATTTACTTCCACATATAAGAGCAGCTGTAATAACCTTTATTATGGTTCGTAAAGGTTAATCACCTTATCAGGAAAAATACTGATGATACAGAACTGCAAGACTCAAAGTACAGTTAGCTCAATTTACTCATTTGCAGTTATCTCATTTTATTCCTTACTTGCCTGTGGTTTTGTCAGGGAATAAACCCCTGTGGTGGGCAGTACATAATCAGAGACTGATTATGTGAAATATCAGGAAGAGACACAACCACAGAACCTCAGGGACACAAGTAGTCTGGCTAGCATCTCCAAGGAAGCTTAAAGGTCTCTAAATACATTTTCAGTTACCACAAGACACTTCTTTAAACAAATAGAAAGCTTTTGGAATCCATTCCTTAGTTTCTTCATTCTAGTCACAAAATAAGGCATGAAAGGAGTTCATCTGGAAAATGCACTGCTAACACGCTCCAGTAGCTGGCTCTTGAGAACAAAGGTTCCTGTTCACAGTGCTTATAACCAGCTCTCAATTAAGTCAGCTTTCTTCTATTCTCTATTAGGCAAGACACAGGGCTTATAAATCATAAATAAACGAGACCATAAGGACAGAGTGTATTTCGCACATTCGCCTTTGAAGAACAGCGTTTGAGTGCAGATGAGACCTACAAGACTCTGAGACAGGACCAGATTCCCTTCCAAATTATGCCTCTATGCAAAAATAATCACAACATTTAATGCTGCTTTCTTAACCCACAGTTAAATCAGGACACTGGGGTTTTTTTCCAAATGCCAGTGGAAAAAGAAATTACTTCCAGTGTAAGCTAGATTTGATGTAAGAAACTTTTTTTCTGACACAGATGTGTAAATATAACAAATACCTACAGGAAAATGCATCTTCATTCTTTTGTCTAAAGTGCCTTAAACTACTTCCCAATTCACGAGAGAGGCTAGGGAGTTACCTGCAAGCACTGTATGGAACTATTTGCCCACAAATGCACATGGCTTCATATAAAATTCAGAAGACTTTTCCTTCATGCCTGTTTTCTTATTTGCTGCATCACAGTGAGAGTCCTGTTCTCTTTTTACTGTACCTACCCTACACTATAAATCTTTTCCCAGTTTGGATTTGAGAGCAGGGGGATGGGACACACTGGAAAGCATGCTGAGAGCATATCATATTGCAAACATTCCCTCCTCCCATAGTACTCCTCACTTTTTTTTGTCTTCCAGTGTCATAAAGTTTCCAAACATCTTCTTCCTCCTTATCTCTCAAAAATTTTCCAGCTACTAACAATACTGTCTTCTGTAAAAACTTGCTATTTTACATTCCAGAAGAACAGCCTAGAAGAGCAAATAGCAGCTGTTTATACTAGCATTTCTTCTAGAAATAATATGTGTGCATGTACATAATGCATATATGAGTAGGTTTGTATTTATTTATACATGTATGCTCAAAGGCATACAGAAACATGTATATAGACATGTTCCAAAGCAATTTATCTGTGAAGCAACCCCTTTATACTCAATAAATGTAATATGAAAACAGAGGGAACCTCCATTGGACATATTTTTTAGATGAAAAAAATTAATTTTATGAAGAGAAGGAGGCTTCAGTAGAGACTAATACTGGCAGGTGAACCCTTTAAGAATACTTCATCATACTGCTGTAATGGGAAAAGTTATTTCCACAGGTAGCAAAGAAAAGGAAAAGCCAGTAAGGTACCTGTAAGCCAGTGCTGGAAAAGAAGGAAATACCATCTAAGTACAAATCCTGACAAACAGAGACTTAAAAGTGGGGTTGACAAATTAGACTGCATTAACAACAACAAAACCCTCACTTAAGAGCCCACGTCTTGATTGCATGCTAATTGAGAAATCTTTGCACCAAAACATGTTACATGGATTAACCTGGTTTACTTATAGGTTTAACGATGCCAGAAATGGGTTTTTGTGGAAAACCTTGCAGCCAAACAATGCATTAGAGATCCTTGAAACATTAAATTCCTAGAGAATGCCTGCAAAAATATAGAAGGCTTCTTCACGCAGGAAAATTGTTGGAAGCTACAACCACTTTGTGACCTTACATGCAGTTCTTGTGGCAGACTTTATCTTCCCTGCTAAAACCTGGCAACACGTTGTCTTAGGCATCAGACTTCATGGTCCTGAGCTTTCCTAAGGTAGAATGGCTCTGGGGGTGAGTGTGGAGCTGTAAGTCTCTGCACCTGCAACGATGCTACGGGTTGCAGAGTTCACCTCTAACCTTGCTGCTCAAGCGTTTGAGATCAGTGTTCTACATGGATTATTTAGCTTTCTGAAAACAAAATTATTTCTCAACATGTAAAACTATGGCACCTACAGGAATATTTGCCAGAAGGCCTAGCATCTTCAAAATTGCCTAGATGAAAATTATCTTCCTGCTCACTTTTCCTCTCACCCTCCCACCACATCCCAAAAAAAGGTCTGGAGAGAAACAAGCACAGCTAACTTTCCCCATCTCCTTCGCCTAAGGGCATTCATAGACTGCCCTCCGTCCTGCCTTGTTTCAAGGCAGGCTTCTAGGCCAATTGCTAGGGGGCTGAAAGTCAAAGATGGCAGCTTTGGCATGTCCATTAACAATCCCCCTGTGCTTGCTGAATGGCAAATTACCTCAAGACAGTCCTTTCTTTCCTTCCTGTTTTTCCAGACTGGTTTCTATTCAATTAACTGCTTTATACTTACACAATAAACAGCTCCAAGGCTTGCCCAAATACAGTGCTCACTTCTGCAATAACATCCGTCAGTCACACCTGCATTTTCTACCACTGTGTTTTTTGCCTTCTCTAGATGAATAGTGCTTCATTTGCAATGTCTCCCTGCGGAGCAAACATGGCTTTTGGTTCCTTTTGGATGATCATGGCTTGCAGCAGGCTGCTCCAGGGAGAAGGTTCATGGCAACTGAACCACAGGCATGAAGAGCAGATCACATGGGGAGAAAGTGGTGACACATTCCAGCCCACGAACAACAGGTTGTCTTAAGCAAGAGACAAACAAGAAATAAAAACAAGGAAGCAGAAGAGTCAGACAACTTTAAGCACCTTCTAACTGCACAACAGAAGGACAAATGGGAGAAATCTCTACCAGCCAGTGGAGCATGTAGCAGTGCCAGTGTATTTCCATATCATGCAAATATCTATGTGGAGATTAATAAAATGCATCTCCTAGTATGGACTTGCTGAGGGCCTTAGAGCAGCAGCATTGCCTCATCTCAGACCCAGGGATCTCTCCCAGTGAGGATGCAATGATGGCTTTCTTGAACTGGTTGAAGACTTTTGAGAGTACAAAAGGGTTCCCTCCTAAAAAGCCTATGCAGCTCCTAATGGTGCATCATGTCTGCCTCACCCCCACTGTTACTGAACAAAACATGCAGCAATCCTTCAGTACCTGAGTTTTCCAAAAGATTACCTACTTTCCATGGGAAAAGATGCACTAGCGACTTAGCAAGACCTAATTCCATTGGTCTGAAATAAATTCTTGTTTCTCACAGCAGCAGGAAATTTAATTTTGCACTGCCTATCTTCCAAAATTTTTTAAGTCTCATAATTTGTACAATAGCAGTGGAAAAAAGAATCTTGTGACTCTGTTATCAGTCCATTTTATGTAACATGTTTGCAGTGAATGATTAAACAAAAAGATTATTGCTTAGTAAGTTTTGAGTAGTTGCCCAGAAATCATGCATGCAGAGCCAAATACTACCGTTGATGTTTAGGCATTTTTAAAAGAATTAACTAAAGTAGACAGTGCCAAAATTCATCCTTTGAATAGGGAGGTGTGCTTGCCATTGAAATGTCAGTGACAAAGTCAACATTGATTTGAAATTCGACACAAAACGCACCAGGAACGTCATTCTCCTGTTCCTTTAGAGATTGGTGGTAATGTACACTGAAGGACAAATATGTGGTAATGAAGTTGATGATGGCCATGGTTTGGGCAAGTGGGGATGTGCAAGTTCATGCCTTTGACAGTCCTCTTTGTGTTCCTTTTATGGAAATCATAAACATTCATGTGACCCACCAGGCTGTTCAGGAATAATTTACATCTGTAATGCTCTGAGTGCTGTTAACAGAGATTTCATTATGTAAGTTTCAAATGGCCCCTGAGTTGCTGATTACTTAACAATTTTCAGATCAGGCATATCAAAAGTTCTGCTATAAATACTTGGGCATACATTGTCACAGAAGAATTGATAAGGTTCTCTATTACTTTAAAAATATGGGGGGTTAGTTCCAGCTCAAAAGATGTTGTGAAAAGCAAAACCAAAATGAGCTACAAATGCCACTGCAGGTTTTATAACTAATTATCTTTATTAGATGTTTTTGCAATTTGCTCAAGTCTAATGGAATGACTTGTCTGTACTTGTAAGTTAATTCTGACCAGGACAGAGTAAACATACATTGCAATAACTATTGCAGAATAACTCATGTGTGAAAACCTGTTCTGGTATCAGTCTGCCTCATTCCATTTTAGATTAATTCACTCACTCTGCAAGGAAGAATTTGGGATCTGACATATATCAGAACTGAGATCTCTTTTTTCAGATGTACTTGAGCTTGATATTTTCCCTCACTGTTCTTCCTTTTTCAGTAGGCTTTTTGGCATATATTTAATTTAGCTCTGCAGTGAGGATAAAGGGAATAATAAAAAAGAAGGGAGTACTTCTGGAGAACCTCTTATTGATTAATTCCTGCTGACATTCTTGAATTATACAGCAGATATTGAAACTAATGTTCTTAGGGTATCTGTACCTTTGAGGTTCAGAACTTCAGGACCACAGTACTCAAGACCCTTCTGTGGTTTGCACAGCAGACTCTACCTCAATAACTCTGAAAGGAGTAGGGAGAGGATCAGCTTGAACACTACAGCTGCACAATGAATGACCATGGCATCCAATAACCTTATTATTAGAGACACGCATAGTTTTGCTCAAGATTTTGGTTGCCATAGTCTTCTAGAGACTCTGAACACACCAATGATGACACTAGGAATCAGAATCAGTGGCTCTTTAGACAGCATTTTACTCCTTTTGCCTGCAAGAGAGATTAGAAATGAGCTCATTTCCAGCACCATCTAGAAGACCAGAACTGCTTACACAATAACTTTTAACTCTTGCAGAATGGGATGATCAACCTCCTCCAACAGGGCTCATAAAGTCAAAAACGAAATATTCCTCTGTGCATGCAGCCACCCTTTCTATTGGGAATGTTTGAACCAAAAACACACATAAAAAGTAAAGACAATAAAAATTCAAAGTAGTGTCAATAGATGACTTCAGATCATTGAAGGCACCCTGTATTTATTTTCTTTGGCTCTAGTTCTGACACTCCTAAAAGCTGGTGCTCTGAACAAAATGGGTGTTTGTATCCTAGTCCTGGGGTAGCCAGGCAGGAAACCCAGTTTTCAGTATGGTGCTCTTGACCACAAAGCATACACCTGGGGCCAGGATTTGAGGTGCCAATTTTAGGCTGGCTACTACCAGATCAAAACCACTGTGGCCACAAGCTACACTGAGCTGATTCAGTACATATACAGTTCATTAAATTTTGGGGACAGAGAGAGTGGAAGTTTATTTTGACAGATACTATGCCAGATGAGGCTTATACTGTCCTGTTGCAGATAGCATAGAGTCTATAAACTCTATATGATGGGCTTTGGTGAATTTGACAGAAATTCAGTTATCAAGTGTATTCATCTCATCTGTGTGGAATCATAGCTCCAGAATGCTTCAGAAGTAAACAGAGCCGGTATCTGGTCCTGGATATGTATCCTGAGGCTGGGAAGTTAGATACCAGTCTGATACAGATGCCCAACAGAGACATTCAGTGCTCTGGCAAAACTGCAATTATAAATCACCACACCAGGACTTAGGTGATCCTCAGATTCTGCTGATGAAGAATGCTGCTGCAGATGATACTCATAGCATGTTCACTGCTTTGAACATGGCAATGATGATGATTTTCAGTGTAAGACAATAAAATGAGAAAAAGAAGAGATACATCATCTCTGGAAGTGTCTCTACACTTCAGTAGCAGTACTGGATGTTAAATGGCCAGCAGCAAACAGTGCATTTTACGACACATAAAATCTCAGTGTGTGGCAACAGTTACAATACTTACCGAGGTATGTTAGCACTTGAAACCCCGCTTGGCTTAGGGTAGGGAGCCACTGTAAGGAATTTCAAATAACCTGTACGTGCTATCCATTATTTCACATGAAAATATCCAGCCAGAGCATGATACAGACTGAACTCAGGGACATGGAATAACAGAAGGAGGTCTTCACTGGTGGTTCACTAATTTGTAATATTCACTAATTTGTAATAGATAGTAGGATCAATCTAAAATAGTCAAGGTGTTTCAGATTATGAGAGACTATCTTCATTGCTTATGACTTCTGCAGGAAAATGTCTTGATACCTGTCCTGCATTAATTCCTTGCCTCAATGGACTCAATGTTCATTTTTGAAATGCTGGGACGCACTTTTCCTCAAGAATCTAAGCATTTCAACGGTCTGGAGCAACCTTGCAGAGTAAGAGAGACAGAGAGAAGAGTGTGCATGTCCATCCTGAAACATGCATGTAAATATTTGAACCACACAGAACTTTCCACGTGAAAGGATGTATCAAGCTTCTGCTTGCTCATTGGCTCTATTAAGCAAGTCTTAAATTTGTTAGGATGTATCATATTCCCAGATGGTATAAATTACTGTGGCATCTCTGGCCTCAGTGAAGCCAAGCAAGTCACAGCAGCCTTGGATCACTATCTTCATTCACAGTCCTGCATCCCCCATCTCATGCATTCGAACAACTGTATGAAACACGTAGTGTTTTACACCCAAACTACACAGATCGCCTGAAGCACAAAGCTACAGTCCATCAGTTTGCCCCAGCTCACACACCCTCAAGTTATGCTGTCTTGCACTAATCTAACATAAAAATGAAGTACCAATGCAATTTTTAAAAATGGTTGAAGGAGTTATCAGTTTGGCTTGCAAACAAGCACCATGCTGGATCCACTTCTTTCCTAGCATTAATTTCCTTTGGTGCTCAAAACCTTTAAAGAATTCATTTTTTCCTTCCAGTTTCCTCACCATCAGGGTAATACAAGGGAACAACCTCTACTATTCTGTAAAATCTACTTGATTCATTCTTTGCTAGACACAAATTATCAAAAATTATGAGTTGAGATCTCCAATATTCTCCAAAAAAATTGTAATGTATTAGAATATTTCTTTGTCTTTTACTTTCAAGGAGTGTTCAAAAGCTTTCTGTGAAGCCACTTCAGAAACCTTTTTTCGGAAAAAGTCATCTGATTCCATGGACATGACCAAAGCAACACTTTCTGGTGAAACACACTTTCAAAGAACACATCTAAACCCGTACATTTTAAAATAAAATTCTGGGTAAAGAACTTCTCCAATATGCATTGCTTCATCTGTTAAACTTAGAAACCTGCTATTGCACAGACCTACGATCAGCTTGGAAAGTGAAAAACACCCTTAAGAGCCATAGCATTAGGCTGAGCCTCACTTCCTAAAACCCCCACACCCCTTGTCAAGCCCACACAGAATCTGCTATAGAGTTAGGTGTCTTCTGCTCTCCGTGACATTACTCCCTCCCAGTGCTGTTCAACACGATCAAATATTTCTCTGCCCTCGCAGGCACCCAGCCCTCCTTGCATCACCCCACCGACAAACTATCACAGCGCCTCACACGCTCTGGAGCACGTGGCTTGCCAGGCAAATTCGTACCTGCTCAGTACTGAAAACTCTTCTTGGTCACGCTCAAGGAAAGCAAAAAGCCGCCAGGAGAAGCTCGTAACGGCCTATGAAGCCCTCAGGCCAGAGAGGCTGTCAGGATGACAGGGGCTACCTGGAAAAACACAGCTGGCTCTGCTCTGCAAAAAGCAGAAATCATTTCACTGAAGCAACAATTCCCTCCAAAACATCACAGCCTGGCAGTTAGCCATGGGGCCACCAGGCCTCAAAGTGCCCAGGGCACAGGTTCTTCCCCACCACAGCCCCAGGACACAGGATATTGTTTTAGGACCTTCTGCTCTTTGCTCTGGTGTACCCCAACATCCCTCCCGGAAGGTTGTTTCTGTTTCGGTTAGGCTGGTAGGGACAAGACACTTCTTCAATGTGAACAACCACATTCACTATCAACAGTGCAGGAACAACCTGGTTCTTTTCAGCTGGGAATGAAGGTCAGATTACTTTAGGCTCTGTCTGTGGTCAGCAGTGCCTGCAAACGTTTCTGGATAAAGCAACTCAGCTGTCTGTCCTATTAAGTTATTCTCATGGTGTGTTGCATGCATGATGATGGCCCACAGCTTTTTTCCAAACTGTCCTGGATAAAATTAGGGAGTTGGTGCAAGTAGACCATTCCCAAATGACAGGTTGGATGAACTCATCCTGCTCTTGGAGGCTAGCATTGATATGAGCCATTCTGGGTCACAAGAGCAGGTGACAAAAGATTAGGACTTTTCATATTTTAGTAAAAAACTACTAGGTCATTTGCACCCTTACATCTTTTACTACTCTTATGTCTGCTGCTTTTAAGATTAAAAATACAAGCCTTAAGTCCTTCTGCAATTGTTGGTCTAAATTTATGTGGGAATTTACAAGTTAGCAGAGGAACAATTGCTTTTTTTAAAATCACTTAAGTGAACCTGAGTCTCAGAAAAACGTGGATCTCAACACAAACTTTGTTGGTTGAGACCACGTCTAATTTTTCTATAAAGCAAATTATGCAACAGGATAACCTGCTTACTGTGTTGGTTGAGTCACCTTCACCATAGGCTTTCACAGGAGGTGATATAACATCCTTGTAGGCTTACAGAATTAGTGACTGTGCGTTGATTGTGTGACAGGAACAATGTTGGACTGGAACACAGAGAGGATATCGCCTAAGCTCTGGGTATGTGATATCTGTTTTTATATTACAAAGTCCTCAGGCATAGGGAAAACAAACATAAAATAATGTGCAAGGAACACTACATGTCATTTGTAGTCCCCAAAATAATGCAATAACCAGGTTTTTTGGAGCACATATTAGACAGCTAGTAACACCTGAAACAAGTAGTCTAAAATGACTGACTTTTTTAAAAGTGCTTTTTGTTTCCCCCCAAGTTCATAAGTTCTTGAACCACGTTGGTACCGCAAAGGTTCAGTGACACCTGTGCCCTTCAGGAGCAGCAAGCTTTTGACCCCACTCATGCAAGAATTTCATGGAATCTGCAATCACAAAAGCTGGCTCTTTTCCTGGGTTGTGTATGATTCAGGCTAACCGGAGGGCAGAGGGAGCAGTGGCCAGCAGACACACCCTGCAGAGGTGGTGACAGCACAACTCAAAAACCATCCCCACAAGATATCATTTAGCTGTTTTGCTGCATTTAGCTATTGCAAGTTCTTTTGCTTGATGTTTAATTTCTTACTGAACCTTGAGCAACCCGCTAGGACAAATTACATCAGCCATGAGTAATCATTTGTTTGTAGCTAGTTACTGTTAACGCCACCAGGTAGCTTAGTCAATAATAACAAAAAAGGCAAAACCACTGAATAAATACTCTTTACTTGAATTTAAAGGGTGTCCTTTTTTGCGTCTTTGATGATTGAGGAAATTAATAAGCACTGTGGAAAAGCTGGACATCATTGTGGAGCAGAACTATAAATATATAAATTACTATATATGTGGATTTCTATCAGTTATGGTTTGTACCAGTTGCTGGTCTTGCTGCTTGATCCTGTTTTGTCAGACTTACTCCAGAGCTGTCCTGCTGCAAATTTTGTCTCTGATCTCTCCTTCTTTCTCCTTTCTTTTTTTAAAACAGGTCTCTGAATGCAGCACTTTTTATGGTGGGTCCTGAGGTACAGAATTACCTTCTGCTGACATACAGCTCATTTTTCCAATCCCAGCTTCCAAACAACACCAATATCATCTATCTATCCATCTATATATCTGTCTGTCTACTCAAAGCTGTATTACTGTGACCTGTGTGAACTCCAAGTTGTTTCTTCAACTTAACTATTTATTTTCTATCCCTTTCAAATAAATGTTCCAGTTTAGCTGGAGGTTTCAGGCATGAGGTAGGACTGAATGTATTAATAAATCAAATCAAGTAACCTTGACTGTGTTTTCTGGTCCTTTACTCCTGTGAATTTACTTAGGGTTTGTCAGGATAATATTAAGTGGCTGCATCTCAGTATTGAATTGCTTTATTAAGTTTCATGGAAAGTTTCTGGGGAACTGTCATTTTTGTGTTTAGTTGTGTAGTACCTGGAACATCAAAATCCTAATCCAGATTTACGGTTCCTACAACTGCTACTAAAATACAAAGAGCAGTCACTGGTAGATGTCAGTCTCTGCAGTACACTGCCAAACCCAATCTGGTTTTGGATACCAAAATAAAAGAAGAAATGGTGGTTTTAGACAAATACCATGGTTTCCTGGATTATATAACTTGCATAGCATGTCTGCAAGTCACTGGGAAGCCCAATTCAGTACTGTTTGCACTGCATTAGATTAGATGTAAATTATAAAGTGATAATCAAACTTCAAAGCACTTATAGAAGAATTATTGTAATTTGGTTCAGGTTATCTGAAACAGCTTGCCTGTTTTTAAGACGGGGTAGCTACGTTCACTCTTTATTTGGAATAATAGCATGTCTTCTACAAAAATACCCAGGAATTTTCCCAGATACATGGAAACATTGGCAGCATCAGGACACTACACTATTTCCAGGTAATAGGAACATAGTTATCAGGAGAGCAAAAGTCCATGTCTTGTCTGAAAAGAGTTAAATAATGGTTCCATAGAGTACAGGGCAGAGGTACATCAACAGTCCTTATGCAGGAACGCACTGCCAATAAAATTTCTGATCAAAAGAGTTCCAAAACCATGCAACCAGTTCCAGGCCCACAGAGGCATGTCAGACTGAGATGTGGTGAGAAAGAGTCACTAGAAAAATCCTGTTCTGTGCAGGAGTCTTTAAGTGAGAGAGCCATCCCTCTTAGCTGCCTTGTTATTATGCTGGAACTACACCAAGTCTGTTTAAAGAATAGATTTTGCTTCAGAAACTGCTTCATCAAACCAAACACATTTGTTCAAATTATCAGTTTCAACGTTTTTGACTAGATTTTGCAAGTCCAGTGTACATAAAAGAGAAACACTTAAATAGAGGGACTGACCTTTTCACTCTGCAAGCAGAAGTTTCAACAAAGTCATGCCTGATTACAAGTTTCAGAAGATTTCAAAAGTTTTGAGAGACTTGGAGGTATTTGTGAAACAGTACCTGCTTTTTTGTGGCTTGTTCCAATGCTGACATGCACTGAGAGGCAAAGCAGGATCTGGCACTCCAGCTAATCCAGCAAGCTGACTCAGAAGCATAGCTGGAGACTAATAGGACTCTGGTTTACACAGCATAACAGTTGATGGAGTCTTTTGGCCAATCTCCTTATCCTGGTGTCTTCTATTTTCTTCTCAAATGTAAAGTGAGGCTTTCTAACTAACACTATTACTGCTGCACAAATATCTGTGTCTGCATTATTTATTTCTAGTACAATCTGCAATAGCAGTGTAAATATCCCAGTTACAGTCTTTCCTCTATGCTTATATCAGACAACAGTAAATAAGATGTTGCCTTACACAGAAAACACAGAATTTTGCAGATGATGTTGAAGAGGAGATACCCATGAATCAAAAAGGGCACCAAGGTTATTCACCTTCAATGAACCATGTTCCACTTAGAGATTTCCTAAGAAACAAATAATTGAGATTAAAGATAGACCCTCAAAGACATGCTCTCTGGCATACAGCAAATGAAATGTGCTGCAGTTCAACCAAAAGGCTGTTCCAATTAATTAAGACTGTACCAGAATGAGAGTTTGGTCACTTTTATACACAGTTTTACCTGAATGTAAATCACTGGAACAATATTGATTCAACATGAGAAACCATGAAGTACTGCTGTCTAAAGCGAAGTGAATGATCATTTCGTGATCATTCCAAAATGATCACGAAAGTTCCAGAGTCTCTCCCACTGCCAAAGTAAATTAAATTTACTGCATTAACTTTATTTAAAAATATCTCTTCAGTTGGGAGAGAAATTTGGAGCCAGTTGCCCTCCCTCTCAGCATATGTAAGTGATAATGACAGGTGAATATGCACTATACAGTAGCTTCATATTTCTACTCCTAGAATCCATGTCACTTTCTATTTTTGAGAGCTGACTGACTGTTTACTAGGCTACACTTCATCCCCCTCCTTCCTCTGTACCATAACCTTGTAACCCAAGATGCTGGTGGCAGTATTGGGTTCGCAGTGCTCTGACCTTTTGTTCCTCTGCTTGGAATTGCCTGGGTTTATCCTGCTAGGATGCCGGTTGGGTTACACTGATAACCTTTCATGACACGCCTGGTGAACTTCCCAACAGAAACAGGAAAGGACTTCGATTCAAATAGCAGCAAATTTGGGTTCCTGTTAGGCTAGGATGGTGTTAGATGTTTCTGAAATTACCCTGGATACACATGGGGCTGTGAAGGGAATTACCATTTAAGCCTTTGGGTGACTGATCCACAGGTGACATGGGGATCTCCAGTCTTTATTCAGGCAAAATACTTAGTGAACTTCTTATTTTGCCTAGTAAAGACAGATCAAGCCACTTGTGGAATCATCACATGTATTTAACAAGAAAAAGCACTTTCTTAATCACTATGCCACTGTGCATCACTCCACATACACACCTGACCCCAAAAAGATATCCATAGAAGGAATGATAATGACAAATGGGAAGACATTTGAGTTATTTTGTCATTCCCATCTGGAGGGTCACCACCAAAGCTACCTGGGAGTTTTGTCTGTGTACCAGCTAAAAGATAAATCTAGAACTAGAGCACTGACCACCAGTGTTTGGTGGCCTTGTTCACAGAATAAAAAAATGTTGGTGGAAACTGGACAATTGCTGGTATTTGTTAAGCAAAGCTCTGGCTTTTTTATTTATTTAAAATCTTTCAGTCTATCCAAAAGTAAAACAACAGATTTGCACCCTTTGTCCCGATTTCTGTTGTGCATCTGAACTCATGCTTCCATATCCCCCTCATTACACTTCAAAAATATTTTATTTTCTATTTCAATTTTCTGTGACTAACCCAATGTGAAATATTAAATGTTGTGTTCTTTTTTTATATGCTACAACTCACAGAGGTGAGCATAATTCTCAGAAAAAGATCAGAAAAGTTCCTGTCAATGAGATAAACCCCATTATTTTGAACCTCCTCTTTGCATAGTATTTGAGTTAATTTTGGCTTTGCCATGCAGTAAAACTGTGCCTTACTGAATGGTTAGTTGCTGCTCAAAACAATGATACCTCTTCTTAGGACCCCGGGCTGTGTCTTCCCACCCTTCCCTTTGGCCAGCACAGGCAGCGATCTGATGCAATGGAGAACCAAGTCAGGAAGCTTAGCTGGCAGAAAATGAATCACCCTTTTTTTCATGGTTTAGTTTTCTGCTCTCATGGTTTGAACAATCTCACTGAGGATTCAGAAAACTGCAGAATTACACTAAAAAAAGCAGCACACTCTTAGACTGGTTCAAACATTTTCTGAAACTTTACTTTTACTATTTGCCAAGAGTAGAGCTTTTTCTGGTATGACTAGAAATACTTCTGCCTTGCCACTTTTTCAGGCTGTGGTCTCTACATCACCCCCGGATTTTGACAGTTCTGGAAAGCTCAGTGGACAAGACTCCGATTCCTTCTAGCACATGTTTCTGTACTTTGCTTTCCCTCCACCTCCAAAACACATTTAATTATACTCAAGGCAATGCTAAATTTGAAAAATCTTACACATAACTTACCAAAGTAACATAACAAAAAGCAGAATCAACTTTGCCTTTCAGATATTGTAGTGAATTGATAATAGTTTTCCCAAGCAAAATTCTTTACTTTTAATCATTACCCTCTTTTTTAATTCATCCTCTCTTTGAGGATTTAAAGTCCTTTTTCATGATGCCATAACCCACCAGTGGTCACTTGAAATACAACTAACTGCTATTTTCCATACATTTTATAGTCTTATTTTATAGCAATTGATCTTTTTTATGCAGATACACATGGAAGAGTTCATATGTATTCATAGAGAAGACTCATTGGGTTTGATTAAGTATTCCTGAGAGCAACTGCTGATTATCCTAGTATTTCCAGAGACCAAATGATAGTCTTTCTCAAATCACTACAGAATAGATGGCAGCAGGGGAAGCACAGGGACAAGGTCTTGTTGAATCATGCCAGCTTCCCAGCTGAGCTGTCATTCCCAGGGTTGCTGTAAGAGGTAATAGACCTTTACATTTGGTTTGTCTGCCTGACCTGCCAGTTAACTGGTGGTTAACAGTTAATGCATTTCCCAACAGTGTTCTGTGATAAAGGATCATGCTCATGGTTTCATAATGCATATTTCATTGCCATTGCTGTCTTCATCAGTTAAAATCTGTCTTTTCCTATTTACAATACGGTTATAAAGCTTCACTGACTTTCATGCTCTGAAAAACAGTAGCCAATAAATAGTACAAATTGTAAGCCTTTTACCCACGTATGTGGCTGCTTTAGAGCTCAAAGTATCATCCTTGATAACGATGAGAAATGCTGGCCTGGCTCTTACATGTCTGATAAGTGTGCACAAAACAGCTGAGCGAATTAACAAACCAGGGCCAAAAGGCAAAGAGCATGCATGGGATTAAGGTAGACAATGATCCTCCCTGAAACATGGTATTTGATCATTTCATTTTGAAAAGGCAATATCACTTTGAAGCTCTAACAGTATTTTCCATAGAGCTGAAAAGTAAAGATGACAGATGTCCCGCTTTCTCGCTATCCACTGTCACAGCAAATACAGTTTTCTTGTCACCACCTACAAATCCCAGGATACAGCTGCCTTTCCTCCCTCCCTCCCATTTATCCCCTCCCTGTCTAACTCCACATTTCCTCACCACACCTGTTCTGCCAGAGTTCCCATCAGCTTCCCTCACAATCACTGCCCCCAGTCCCTGATGAGCAGCAAGAGTTTCCTGAGCTCATCTCCAAAGTCCCTATCCTTCTTTTAATGGCTTATTACTTTCATGCTGCTAACTGCAAGCAATTGAACACACATTAAAAGAAGGGAAGAATTAATTTCTTGGATAAATCTGGAAATAAATGGTGTTGCAGGGAAAACTTGAATTCGGTCAGGATTTCACTGACATGCGCTGTTGATTTTTATTGGTATCAGTGGGAATCCCATAAGGATCTATTTTCTCTTGCAAAGCTTAAAGTAGGGCAAGGAGATAACAACAACTAAATGATGCTCATAAAAAAACCTAGAAGAAAATTATTACAACACTGGCAGAGATCATTCTGTGAACAGTCAGCATGTTTTAATATTAGACCTCAATTTTGCTTCCTACTGCTCTGGCTGGGAGGACTTTTCATTCAGGGATGCTACATCTGGCCTGAAACTATTCTCCAGACTCAGCAGTGGTGTCCTTTCTCTTCCCCTGCCAGGCTCCTCAAGACCTTAAGGCACATCTTTCCAAGACTCCGTCACAATCCATAGATGCTCTTGCCAAAATTCCACCTTCCCACTCCCTTACAACTAATTTGTCAAAACAAAATTCTCAACCTCAGCTGCTTTACTCACAGATTAAATGAAATACACAGGCTATGCTACACAGCACAGTTAAGATCTAGGTATCACCAAGTGACTCATTTTCAGGTCTTGAAGCAGCACAGTACAGTGAACATTAGTACCTAAACACTAAACAGGCTTTTGTATCTCCATGGCACCAAGCTGACGCAGCTGCGCTGCTTCCAGCACTCCCGCAAGCATCCCTGCATGGCCCTGTCTTGTGGCATGTGGATAACCTAATCCGTGTCAGCATCCAGCTGGTAGCTCTGCACCATATGAGACACACCTACCATGGCTGCTCTGTGCATCTGAAACACGAGCGCAGGACTCCAGCTGCCTAAACCCTCCTCAGCGTCTTTTGCATCTTCCACAGCAACACAAGATGCACTTCTCTACCAGCATCACCTTTAGTTACCGAGTTCCCTTGCTGCAAAGAACTTTCTTTTTAAGGAGTAGGAGGCAAATATCTGTGTCTCCTCCTGCCCTTCCCCTGACGCTTTATCATTCTCCTCTCTTCTCTGTTAGTTACAGCAGATAAGACTGATTCAGCCAGTCAGCAGACTTTGTTGCTCATGAAGCTGTATAGTTCTGCTTTTGCCCTGTACTGGATGTCCTCTTTTTGGAAAAAAATATGTTTTAGTGTCTGAACTGGCTGACTAAACATTTCAGTAATTGGGTTAAGTATAGTCTGCCTTCCTGAAGATCTCTAATCCTGTTGGGGCTACATTAGCCCTTTACACTTACAATATCAACAGTCACACAGACAAATGACATATATACAGAAGCTATTCAAAACAACCCACATCCTCTGCTATCCTGGTGGTCACTCTATAGTGAATCAAAATCATATGACAGATCTTTGACCAAGATAGTACATTTCCCATGTCTTTCTTTTCATCAGCAAAAAAAGTACTGCATTAATAAGAAAAGTCAAAAGTCATCAAATAATACAGTGTAATTATATTTCTCAGGCTATTTGGCTTCAAAAGAAGTTTGTGTTCACAGGCTGCAAAACATCCAACTTTCATAGACATAAATACCCGCAGTCCACCCAGAAGCAATTCCCACCACAGAATTTTTCCACGTGCCCCTAGAGGACAATGGATGTAAGTAAAATGTAGAGCAGTGAGGTTCCATCTGAAAATCAGCAAAAGAAAGATCCTGCCAGAATGCAAAACCAAGTAAGAATTAAAGCTTAGCAGATATTTCTCAAGGAGATAAGAAAACATGACAAATTTATGGTGAAAGTGCTTCCTGAAATGTGTCAGAAACAACCTTCTGGCAGATACCAAAAACTTTCAATTCCACGGTATATGCAAGTCCACCTGAGACTTCATGTTGGAGGGATGGAGCAGGTAGTACCTCTAGAGGAAGAGCTCTCTAATCGTCACACTCCTCTTGCATCCCTACCCAACCTCCTGTGAATGCTGCAATGTCATCCCTGGGCTTGCATAGCCAAAGCAGTGAAACCCAGTGGGAGTTTGCCCCTCCAAGCATCACCACAGAACAAGCAATGACCATGTATTTTTAACAACGGTAACCTCAAAAAGCATCCTCTGTAATCAATAAGAAAATACAGATGTGAAATGGGAATTGTCAAAGGCTGCTGATGTCAGAGGTTGTGTGGAGGGCAATTAGCACGGAGCTGCCTTAAAGCTCCTGTGTGAACCCAGTGTGCCCCATAGGACCCAAGGATGTCTCCTGCAGTGCAGACATATCACAAAGCTGCCTATAACCAGTCTCATCCAAGTCCCTAATACAAAACAGGTAAATATGTACAGGGAAAGGGAGTTTCAGTTACAAAAAGTCTTTAATGAAACCTTTTAAAGTCATGTTGTGGCGAAGTAGGTACGAGTTACAGCAACCTCCTTTTGTATACTGGTACTTAATCTATGTGCAAGTCCATTTCATAAGTGAACACAAGAGAATACAGGAGACTTTTCAGGCAGATATAATTCATCCTGAATTTATTAGGGCAACACAGCAACTCATAGATCACCACCTGAAATCCAGAGCACAAATTACGGTTCCACTGTGTGCATGGGGGAAGTCTATAAACACTTGTCCATGCAAGAGAAAAGCCTTTAATGACATCTCCAAACATGGTGCCCCTGTGATATATTTCTGGATGCCAGTCACAACTGGGCCGTGACTGTCTTTACAGCTGTCCAAACCAAACCCCTGGACTCGTGTATTCACACCATGAAGAAGTTTCTATCTCAGTCAGGAACAAAGCTTTGGACTGTACTCCAAGTTTATCCTCAACAGATGACCGGTCTTTCTAACCCTGTGGGACATTTTTTATTTAAGGATATTTTCCTCAGCCAAGGAAGTGAAAAAATCAACAATAACTGAATATCCTGCCTCCCCTGCAGTTAAGCACTAAATCATTAAATTCTTGCAATCTTTCCTTCTCCTCACCATTCCTGATGGGACAGTCACTCAGAAAGAATAAGCACGTGTCCAGCTGCACTGGAGCTGCTGGAGCTTCCTTGCCATGTGGCTGTTTACCCTACTCCATGCAGAACTTGCCTCTGCCCATGGTGTCAGCTTGAAATACAATAAAAAGTAACACGCTTTGTCTCCCAGATTATCTACCCACGGTCTGCACGTTATTGCAGCAGTCTGCCCAAGCAAGACCTGTCCAGCTGAGGAGAGACCTCTCTTCCTACGGGAGAGGATGTGACTATGGGGGGATAGTGAATAAGGTTATCTCAGGACAGGCAGCAGACCAAAAAAACAAATTGCGTCAGCGTGGAAAAGGATTGGGCAGGAGTGGAGGGTGTGTCAGGGCACGCTCCCAGGCACAGAAAAGCTCAGAATAAACAGGGAGAAAGTTGCTGGCTCGGGGTTTGAATAAAGGCCTCCGAAATGCAAAGAAATGGGACACACTAATGAGGGCACCAGCATTTCCCTGCAAGCAGAAAGCTGGGGAGGAGGGTGGAGGAAAAGGAAAGGAAAGCCGGATGTGGAAAACTCTGGAAAAGCAGCAAAGACAGCTTTAGAAAGAAAGTAATCGGAAACCTCAATCAGACAGAAATAAACAGTACAGTTGGTCAGGAATTTGGTGATAGGGTTTCGCATGATAAAATTTAATTAATGCAAAATCTACTATGGGTGTAACCAAAGTGCTGAGGAGTCCTTAACTTGGACAAGGTGTGGCAGAAATAGAGGCTGCCGTTGTCCCGAGGGGCTTACAAACTGCCCTTGGGCGATTTGCAAGAAGATGAGCAACAAGGGGAGATGGAGGGGCACCATCGGGCTGGTCTCAGCACCGGAGCTGGACTCTAGTCCTCTAATTTTGAAGATACCACAGGATCAGAGGCAGTTTTAAAGCAAGGTGTGCTTGGAAAAGAATAACATGGTATTTCAGCAGAAGTATATGGGGCACAAGCAAAAAAGCTAACAGAAGTGAAAATTTGACAGAGCTCCTTTCAAAATTTATCAAGGGAGAAAAGTTTAGCACAATGAACTAATTGGAGAGAGCTGGGAGTAGCCATTTCAATAATATATGAGTTGTGAAGGAGGGTGAGGGAATGATCTTGCAGTGAAACAGTCTACATTTCAGGAAACAGAAGAGACAGACCTTGCCAACAAACCAGTGAGCTGGACGTACTGTACTTAAACTTTCAAAAAAATGTTGCTGCAATTTTTTTTTTCCTACAGAAAGTACCTCTTGACAAAAGCATTTAAAAAGCCATTGTTACCCTGAAAATATCTAGAATAAAAAAAATATTGTAAAAACTTCAGTGAATGCTTGCTGCTGACAGTCCCCAGCGCTGTTGGTAGGATGCAGAACTGACAATTAGATCTCAATTTTATTCCTATCACTGTGATTAAGCTGTTACATAACTTTAAGCTAGTCACTTCACCATCTCAACATGACATCTCTAAAAGGGGCACAAAACCAGCCACCTGTGTGACAGCAGTGCTTTGAAATGCTCAGACATAGGCATCTGTAAAGGGTGTTAAAAGAGGCCTTTTCTACAGGCACTGATAAGCACACATTCTTCTTCCTATTTTTATTTATCTCCCTTTCACTTTCGAAGAGACCTCCACAGGACTTATTTGTAATAAGCTGTCATATAAATTTCTATCCAAGTGAAAGAGTAGACTCTCATTGCCTTAAAATATACTAGGGTGAAAACCTTTCCACCTTAGGGAAATGCATCTTAGAGATTGAAATATTTTATGGGAGCTGTACCAGTACTTTTTCACCTTTTGCTTCCACACAGATGCCAGCATGGGGAGCCCCAGGTTTTGGCAGGAATTTTTCTAAAACCTTGTGGCAGTAAACTCATCCTACAAAACCCTTTATAACCATATACACAGAAATCCTGGCAAAGTCCGCATGGTTTTCTCTACCTCTGCAATCTATGATTTAATTCTAATTTAAGGACATCAGTCATAATTTCAGTACTATGTAGCTCTGATCTGCATACCTACTGTATTTTAAATAGTCTGTTCCTTTTAGGCATTGAATTCCATACCCACCATCAGATATACAGTGGATGTTCAATCAAAACACTGAAGCTTTATCTTTTTATCTTTCTAGGTAAGCACTGTAATTCTTTGTAATTCGTATGACTTTCTAGAACTCCAGATTTTTTTCCCTTTTATGAGCTATGTATAAATTCCACATGTACACACACACACACACGTTGACTTCTTAATTGACCTAGTCTGTGTAAAGTGCTTTGAAATTTTTGGCTGGACTGATCCACAGAAGCGCAAGTTGTTACCCTCTTGCACCGTTTTAAGCCTTGAAGTTTCAATTGGAAAATAAATTCGAGTGGAAGACACGTACAGAAAAATCTTTCACATACTCAGCAAGAAAAAAGAATGCATATATACTCACAGCTGTAACATTTCGCGTACATATTCATCTACAAAGCAGTCTGAGATTTCAGTTCGCTGCTTTAAAGCCGGACTTTCTTTCCCAGAACGAATAACGTTGCAGAGACTGCCATCCAGTGGGGAACCAACAGATTAGCAGGGGATTGGAACTGCAGAAAGGTAAAATTTAAAGGTGTCAAGATTGAAAAAGATTGAGTTGTAGCTAGTGACAATGCTGGAAGTACTAATGATGGAAAGAAATTCTTTAGTCAGCATCAGATATTATTGACAGTGTTTATGTAAAAGGTATTTAAATCCAAATGAAGCTGCACAAAGGCAATACCTTGTACTGACCATGTGAAGCAGGTAAAATTAGGCTTGTTCAGTCACAGTCTAGTAAACAAACTGTGGTTAAACACAACCCCCAGACACATCCAGAATTCTACAGGCATTATTTCCCTCTTTGAACAGGTCTGTCTCCATTGATTTCAGTGAAGTACAGCCTGGGTTTACCTAGGTGTTGGATGAGCCAAAAGAATTTTTCAGGTGACTGTGTTTCTGCTGCCTTTTAAAATACTAGAGGAAAAAAATCTTCCTCATACATCTGAAATTATTTCTCCTCAGGCTATGGAACCAAACTATGATTAAAATATATTTTGTTAACAATTTTGTTAATTAGCAGTGGTTTTAAGCATTATGTGCCTTGTGTACCTTTAAAGAAGGTCTGATGGAATGCTCCATTTCCCTAGTTTTATGAGCTTTCAAATTTATTGCCTTGTCTACTGTGTATATGAATCTTGGTATTTGTGACAGATTTTTCTTAGTTTGTTCTATTGTGTACAGACCATATGTTGTCTGTGCTCATAAAACACTCAGTAACTGTATGTGCAGAAAAATAATTTTTTTTCAAGTTACTTGCTAAGAAACTTAAGAACTTTCAGGTCATCCCTGCAGAGGTGTTTTTAAATCCAGCCCCAGGAAACAATTGCCTCCTTTTCTTAGAGCTGCGATGAAGCTTTGGCAGGATCCTCAGATGTATTTGGCAGTTAACTTCTATTGATTTAAGCAAAAATTATGTACCTGGATTCCATGAGGACCCTGGCTTGACTGCTGTTGATGTAGATTTTGGCGGGCCTTCGTTGGCTCCCTAGTGTAAGGATTGGGAATGCAGTAGGATTTTTATTGTTTTCAGGATGAGTCATGCAGGCAGCAGCACAACAGATGGTGTGGAGTGTAGAACAATAAAGACAAAGATATGAGACAGCTAAGAGAAAACTGGAACAGACAAAGAAACAACCAGAGGATGAGAGAGGCTGAATGCAGGAGAGAAGCCAGGAGGTTAAGCTTTGCCACAGATAGCAGGAGCTAATGAAGTGTGGAGTCAGTGCAGGGTAAAGTAGCTCAAACAATGGCCAGCAGGGAAAACTGAAGGACCTGTAGTCAGAGTAGAAGGTAGGAATACAAAGAGGAGCAAGGCTCATAGACAGCCAAGTGGCTGGTGGGGCTAAGTGAGGGATTTCAGTGTGATAAAAGAGCAAGTACCAGTGAGGAGGAATAAAGAAGTGGAAGAGCTGAGGAGACTGATAAATAATACCCTTTGAAGGCAGAAATACCACAGCAGTTAGAAAGACAGCAATCAAAACCAACAGTGGTATCCTGAAGCTCAGAAGTCTGGAATGACAGCAAAGAAACAAGGGATGGCAGCTGCTGAAAGACTGTAGGATAAAGACCTCGACAAAGCTCAGGCCAGCATCAGACAAGCAAAAGGAGATGAAACACAGCATTCAGAGCTGGTTTAACAACCAGGTGTAGCAGAGACAGGCAGACACACTTGGGGAAAACACAAAAGAAGTTAAATTCCACAGGTCAGTGAAGCACAGTTGCTGAAAGGAGGTGTCTGAAGAAGTCTGTGTAATTGAGAAACGTATCAGTGTCTTACTGCTGCTCCAGCTCAAAGAGGGGAAAAACAGAGAGAAAGCTCCATCAGCAAAATACTTCCTAAAAATATCACAGACTCCTGCCCACTCATCACCTTGTTCTAATACAACAGCTATACTGACAGCTGTCTAATTATATCACATTTTAGCTGAAGGACTAACATGAAAATTTGAAAAGAAAAAGGCCTTAAACATTCCTCCATACACTTCTATTTTCCTTACCCCAACAGCTAATTCATTTTCTGTTCTGGCAGTAGGTAGTTAATGGAGCTACTTTCTGCTGTCATGTCTAGCTCATATAACCACTTGATTTTTCAGACTGAACCAAGGCCAGCAGGATTTCGTCCTACAACTGCACTGCAGGGATATTTTTAAAGGACAGATTTAACTATGCACAAAGACCTTTCCACAACTATTTTTAAAGACACAGAGACTTGGTGTTTGGAAGATCAGAAGTTTTGTTCACAGCCATGGAATAATAAAGGTGGGCAGCCACTGAAAGACACCACAAGAAATCACTCATCCCAAAACAAGCCAAGGGTACCTGAAAATTTTAACAGGCATTCTTGTTCTTAAGCTTGTTCTTAAAGCTGCACAAAGCAGAAATTCCATCACTGGCAGACTATCTAGTCCAGTATAAACTATTTTACCCTTATAAAGATTTTTCTAGTATTACTCCAACTCTTCCTTGCTGCTATCGAAGCTCTATCTACTGCTGATGTTGTATTGCTGCACAAAAGGCAATCTGCACTCCTCTTCAGCTTGTGGTGCAGCAGAACCCAAGGACTTACTCTGAGGAATCCCACATTTTGTCAGCTATTTTGCTTGAGTAGCATTGATACTTTGCACTCATTCCCGGGAAGAATAAACCAGCCCAACTTTTTTAGACCACTCTTTGATTAGTTAGGATCACTGTGCATCCTAATTCTGCCCTCCCAGCAGTCTTTGAGTTTTATGATTTCTGCTTATTTAGTCAGTACACCCTGCTCACTACAGGTCAGTGAGTGTTGAACAAAACTAGCCCCAGGACAGACCTAAAAAGTAAGATATCTTTCCACTTTGATATAAGGACATCAACTAATCAATAAACACTCTCTGAAAATGCTTTTCAAAGTACTTTGGAATTCAGCTTATATCTGTTTTAGCTAAGCCAAGTTTCCAAAACATGCAAGACAGTATCAAAATCTACAGCCCAAACATCTGCTTTTCTTCTATCCATGGGGCCCATAACTCTCATATATGCCTTTTTCTTCATATTACTTATTCTTTAAAAATCCAAGTTGGCTACTCACCTTTTTGCCATTTTCTTCCAGGTGCTTAAAATGCTTCTCCCACACCCCAAAACCTCTTCTTCCAACTGCAGTTATGCTTATTTTTTTATTATTCCCAATTCCTCACAGTCTCCATCTGCATTTAAAGACAGATGATACACTGGAAATCTGAATGTAGTAAACTTATTATCTATCATCCAGGATCTGTCAGAAATGCCTAAAAGTTCTGAAATTGTTTAAGCTGTCTACTAAGAAATGAAGAAAAAGTTTAACTTTCACAGTTTATTTTAGAATAACACAACCAATCTGAGTTCTTTCTAACTTTTTCTTTCCCTCTTTCCAGCTAAAAGCACATTTCCACCAACAACAAAGGGATGCTGGTCCCTCCATCCATGCTGATCTCTGTAGTGAAAACTGATACCAAAAAGAGAAGGAAATTACAAATGTCAGTCTTTCACAAGCGTAAGGCAGCAGATGATACCATATTGATCTGATTTACTCACAGATAAATACTATTTCTTCCAGCCTGCAGGTAGAACAGTCTAAGAGCTTTGACATTTATAGAACCCATATGGGATAGCTACATGATGAAGTGTAACTCCATCTGATGCCTGAAGAACATTTGTAACTAAACTGATATCATCAAACAGGAGCTCGGCTTGAGCTTATGGACTCAAGATACTGGACAGCAGAATGCAGTGCCCTGCATCTGCATCTCTAATTAAAACACAGTGGAAGTCAGACATGCTTGACTCCCATTATAGTGCCACAGCTGTTGCTCTGAAATGAGCTCATGGTCTCAGTCCAGTTCTTGGCTGACAGGTATCCATGTCAAACAAAAAGGACACCAGCACAATTTGTTTTTACCAAAGAAACCAAATCACCTAGAAACTCCCACATTCCTACTAGCCACTTCCCACGAAACACTACCCTTCGAAAAGAGTTCAAAGCATTAGTTATATTTTTTGTTGTCACTAAAATCCAGATTTCTCCAGGGTTCTCCAAACATTAATATAGCTGAAAGACCTTAATGACTGCAAAACATTACATGAGATTTCTACAACTGTTCCAATTCATTTCTTTTAATTATTTCAATCCTCTTTTACCACGTTCTAGAAGAAAAATATTCTAAAGAAACTGCTGTGTTGAGAAGTGGCAATTAGAAATTCTGAAAATAGGCCAGAGTTGTTGCTGGAACCCTTTTCAGGAAAATCATCATGTAGGAAAAATACAATAATCACGTTCACAAACGTGCAATACCAATTACACCATCACAGATATTGCTATGCTGTAGGAAAACAGTTTCCATTGCATGCAGGATTTCCATGTGTGTCAGGAAAATAAATGAGAATCGCTGTCTGTCCCATAGGCACATTGGCTCCCTGTATTGGAAGCAGCAGAAGAAATTCAGCATTGTCTCAGGTTATAGGACTGTAACTCTTAAGTAGTCAAACACATAGTGCTTCCTAATTAATATATTAAGAATGTATATTTATGCATATTTCTTCAAAATGGTTGAATCATCCTCCTTCCTCCACAAATTGTTTCAGTGACACAAATCTTCCAAATGTGTCGGTTCTTGGAGAAGTAAAGAGGGGGTGGTCAGTGGAACTGCTACGTTGGCCTCCCAGAGAGCAGACTTTGGCCTGCTTATGGCTCAGATTGGCAGAGTCCTTGGGAGACAAAGGAGTGCAGGAAGGCCTGACAATTCTTCAAGAAGCAAATCATGAAAGTGCAGAAGCAGGCTATCCCAACATGCCTAAAGACAAGATGAGCAGGAAGCAGACTGAACAGAGAGCTTTGGCTGAAAATCATGACAAAAAGGAGAGTTTATGACCTTTGCAAGAAGCAGCAGCAACTCAGGAGGAGTATAAAAGTGCCAAGAGGACATGCAGGGAGAAAGTTAGAAGGGTCAAAACCCACACAGAACTTTATCTGGCTACTGCTGCAAAAGACGATTAAAAATGACAATTAAACATTAAAATACATTAGCAACAAAAGAGGTGCTAAGGAGAATCTCCATCCTTTACTGGCTCTGGAGTGAAATGTAGTGACAAAGGATGAGGAAAAGACTGAGGTACTTCATGATGTCTTTGCCTTGGTCTCTACATGACCAGTCATCATTCTGTGGGTACCCAGCCCTCTGAGCTGGAAGACAGAGATGGGCAGCAGAATGAAGCCCCCATAATCCAAGGGAAAGTGGTCAGTGACCTGCTACACCACTTGGGCACACACAGATCTATGGGGCTGGATGGGATTCATCCAAGGATCCTCAGCAGAGGCAATTGGTGGAATTGCTCACTGAGCCACTTCCCATCAGTTACCAGCACCTCTGTCCCTGGAGGTACTTAAAAGACGTGGAGATGTGGCACTCAAGGACATGGTTTGCTGGTGGGCTTGGTAGTGCTGGGTTGATGGTTAGATTTGATGGTCTTACAGGTCTTTTCCAACCTAAATGATTTTATGATTCTGTTACTGTTCTACAACATGTAGGGGTCTGGAAAATGCATTGAGGGAAAAAAAATAAGTCAGAATGTCTGTTCTTTTTTATCTAGAGTTATTTTTCAGCTTAACTCAATTAAGTGTAAGAACATTTAAGGGTTCATATATATATACTAACTTTCAAATGCTACACAAGTTATATATGTCTTCCTGACTATATTGACTAGGCATCATCTCTGAGATTACCCTGAAGCCATGGATTCAGTATTTTCTCCATCAAGACAGCCAGAAAATCAAGACCTCTACACTTCAGCCTGACTTTTTCTGTTGCACTTGGAAGTAGGCCAAATTTCTGGTTTTAATCAGGAAAGATGTGTTCCTGTAAGCTCTGCTTTACCTTGTTTTTAACCTCTCACCCATGATCTAGTTCAGTTGAACCCTGAAGATATGAACATGAAACACAGATGGATATTGTCACTAGTTACAGGAAGTTTTCTTTCAGCCACTGAAACTTTCCTGTTACTATTCCAAGCCCCTACTTTAGAGGCCACCTGCTGTTACCTACAAAGAACAGCAGACAGTTACAGAAAATACCAGCCTTTCTTTAACAGAAAGGGGATTCCTCTAGCACACTGCAATACCTCTTCTTTGCTGTTTATTTGACAGTGCTCAGCAGAAATTTTACCTTGGGTGACCAAGAAGCCTCCCACCCCATTCAAAATTAACCATTCTGAGATCTTCCAACCTACCACGTGCCTCATTTCTGGATGGTCCATCTTCTGCTCTGCCTTTGTTTTCCTGGTTCTCTCTGTGTCACAGACTTTGGAAGATGATCATACCAGACCTAGCTTGGAGCCTGTGACCAACAAACCGTGATGTTCCTTCAGCCTTATTTGCTGCAGAGTCATCGAGTTTTCCTTTCCCAAAACTACCTTCTGCCATGCAATTATGTCTGCTTCATTTGTTGTTTCATGTCACATCACCTGGTGTTCAATTATAGTAAAAGGCACTTCACAGAGCACAGGCACCAAATGATGCCTTTAAAACCACTGTTCAAAAGCATGCTCATTTAGAACCAGCTGCAAACTTGGGAAGCTGAAGCTGAACTGCACTACAACAAGCAGTGAGCCAGAAAAAGTCTTAATTATACTCACTGAATTGACTCTCTGGTTTGACGTGACTCTCAGAGTATTACAAAGTTAACTTACGTATGCAGTTATTTACTTACACAATATCAGTACTCCCCCCTGAAGCTAAGCATGTGTCACACCAAAACCAGAATGGCCAAAAGATAACTGCTTCTAAAAGACTGGAAATTTTGCAGTTATAAGCCTCATAAAATAGCTTAAACCACTTTAAATCTTAATGACAAACATGTAAGATGAACAGATGCAAAAGTGTCACGTTGTACATAAAAATGAGGTAGTGGATGTGACATATCTTGAGGGCAGATGATGACTAGATCAGAAATTTGATTAAGTATGTGAACAGTAATGCTTACTTCACAATTACAGGAATAAACAACTTTTCTACCTTATATTATTATACTGATCAAAATAGTGCTTCAAACACATATGGCTTGCAAAAAAAGACATTTATGGTGATTCAGAGGGATCTTTCCTTCCCCCCAAATGCAATACATTACTTGAAAGAAACATATCAGCAACCTTCAATCTTTTCAAATTAAGACAAATTAAACCTTGCCTCAAACAAAAAAGCAGCAGCTTCAGAAGTAAATTTTCTTGGCTACTGATAATAATGTGTTGTTTGCATACAGTACAAATTCATGGAAAAGGAAGCTTCTTGTTCCTGGTATTAAAAAAAAAAAAAAAAAAATAATTATCCAACAGTGAAAAACAAAGCTGAAATTATGTGGTCATGGTATAGCACCTCATGTCTAGATGTAGAACAGTCCATGCACACAAGAAAATGCTTTACACAGTTGCACAAAATTACAATAATTTTTTAGAAAATAAGTTTTATTTGGCTCCTTTTGTACACTTTTTCTTAAAAAAATGCACATTCATACAGTTTGCCTTTCCCAGTGCATGTCTGGATTAGCTCACATAGAGCATGAATATCATTAGTATCAAGGCAAAAGGTGCCTTCACAATAATTTCAGACACATTGTATTCCGACTGTAAAGCATCCAAAGTTACTAATTTTCTGATTAAAACTTGGAAATCAGTGTTTTGGGTGTTTCTTCTCTGATTCACACACATAATTGTCCCACACAGGGAAGAGGAGACAGACCTGCAACAAAGAACTGTCAAGTCAATGGCAAATACTCATTTCAGGTAGAGCTAAAGGTAGGTTCTCTACTTGATACTGAGATGGAATATAAAAGAAATACTCAGCTATATAACTTTCTCTTTTTCAAAAGCTCTACATTAGAAATGATAAAACATTGCTTGAAAACTACAGATCAGCCACTGGTAGTGAGAGTTTGTTTGCAGAGAAAGCACTCTTTCCCTAGTTGTTTCTCATAGCCAGGTCTCTTTGCTGTTGATGGTGGCTATGGAACTTGTATCTTGCTGTTTCTTCTTAAAACACTTCATGAAGAGGAATAAATTCAGCTCGAACTTTCACACAGCACAAGAGGTACTAACCCATCAAGTAGCCCCTACAGAAAAAAAATTAAGAAGAAAATTAACAGAGAAAAAGTTGGCAAACATAGGCAGCACTCCTCAAAAATCAAGAGCCATACAATCTTAAACCAAAACTTAAGACTGCAAAAGCCTCTGCTGATCAAGGCTACCTTAACTACATGCTCCTTCCTTAGATGATTTTCTTCAATGAACACTGAATGAAAATGGATTAGCCTATTCTCAACCCAACTTCGGTAATTGTTAGGAATTTTTGAAGCCCATATTACGCCCTATGAAATGTTCTTTATTTGTACCCTTTACACAAACTACAAGTGTTAAGATATTCAATATAACCGGATCTTTTCTGGCACTCAACACAAATCTGTTCTCTCTCTTCCGTTTCTCTGAAGCCCTGTTCTTTACATGAATTTCAGAATGAGAACTGTTAAGACACAAGTGTACTCAATGAAGCAAAAAAATATATACATTATGCATTAATGAAGCAAGAAAATACAGGGCAGGTCCCTATCCAGATACCTGCTGCCAGGGAACCCAACGCTTCTGTTCGATGAAACAAAATTTTTTAAGTACACTGCAGAGGCCAAAAAAAGTATTTAAGAATAGAAGAATGACTGTCACTATTAATTCAACACTTCATGGAGCTACTCCAAAAATTAGCTACCAGTACCTCTAAACATCAGGTTCCAGCTATTCTAAATTAAATAGATGGATTGAAAAATACAGAGGGGGGAAAAATTGGAAAACCTGCATTTGGATTTTGCATAACCTGAAAGCTACAGATCTCTTTCTCCTTTGCCTTTCTTCAAGTACTTTAAGAGTTCCATTTTCCTCAAAGCCCTGCTTTGTAACTACTTACCTGACCGGGACATACAATGAATTTTAAGGTACACTGAGCACGTCAGACTCACTGATCATATTTTCTGACACACCAGGAACTGTCACCCTTTTCTAACTACAGCACCATCTTATAGTAGCTGGCTCCCAAAGCATCTCACCTCATTCAAGGTAACTTGTTCCAAAGAAAGCATTGAAAAAAGCAACTTATATTCAAGCTGAAGATCACCATATTTTCTGTTACTCTTAAATTTAACATGACACACATGAGCCACAAAAGAGAATAAAGGCTGAAAGATAACTAAATCACTTACGGTAATTTCATCCTCATGAAAACTCTGGCCATGAAGAAGCTCAAAAGCACACTAACAAATCCAATAAAGAGCAAAAGAAACCTATTCAACTTGGGGATATTTGGTGCATTGGATCGATCCAGAATTATGAATCCTAGGCCACCCATTGTGAAGAGGAAGCTGGATGCGAGGCCTTCCATAATATACTGTCCATTAACTCTAAAGGAAAAAAAAAAGGGTGAAGGGAAAAGAGTCAGAAAAAGATTAAAGAAACTATTTACATTTCACACCCCATCTACTCAACATGATTTAGCTGTACAAACACACGGGCAGATTAATTTTGATGGCTGACTTTCTAACTAAAAGTAAGTAGGAAACTGATGTTATACAATTACATCAAGACTTTAAAACATAATTCATCTCCAGAACTGAGAGTCTGCAAAGTGCCCAGCCCAGCACATGAGAGGATTTATACATATTAGTGCACACTAACAGCTACCACCCAGGCTCACCTGTTTGCAGAAACACCTAGTCCAAGGACGTCCCTGCTTACACAGACAGGCCCAAGGCATGGCACTATGATTCCTTATTTCCATCCCGATGTTTAGGCGGGACTGCCTGAGTCCTCCTCTGAGGACAAATCCCACCCAAAGCACTATGGCAGTGCATGAAGCACGTGTTCTGGCTCCAGCACACATCCTGCAGGATGTTTTGCTACCCGCTCGCTGAGCCTGCAAGGATCCATTGTGGGGACCCAGCCTGAGGGTGCCCCATGGGGCTCTCTGTCAGCCCAGAGAGCTGGACTTCCTTCTTATAAGTGGAAAGAGATGGAGGGAGAGGAAGACAAGATGCAGAATGAATATTGCACCTGGATCACAAGTGTCCTGCTTCCCACAGTCACTGAGCCATTTTCCTATCCCCCTAATTAGCAACCTCATAGAACAGGCATTGATGAAACTGCAATGGATGCCCATACAGAAAAAAAGATTATCATTACTGTCTCATAGCCTGGAAACAAACAAGTTTGTCTTCTTTCATCTTGTTTACACTGGCAAATGACAGTGCTAGCAACTCTGCAGTAACTTGATTAATCTACATTGCAACAACCCAAACCTGTCTGAAACACACATCTAGCCCAAGTCAAAATCTGTCACATCAACCATGTCACAGACCTCACAGACTCAACTAACTTTTTTGGTATGTAACAAAAATCATTATTTGTTTCCACACACATAAGCCCCCCTCCCACTTATACAAAAGTAGATTTAATTCTCTTCAGACCAGTTTGTTACTAGGAGCCTCTAGCTCATTTTCAGTAACAGAAGCCAAGGGCTCTCAGAAGACCCTGTTGTTACACATTTCTAACTACGTTCCTCATCCGCAGACACCAGAGTCCCAAGTACACTAGAGCTTAAAAGGTCAGAACCAAAAGTTTCCCAAACATTACCTATGCTGCAACGAAAGATGATCAAATATATCTGCATCCACTATAAAACTCACCTTGACTAGCAAGAAACAGAAGTATTGCCAGCCCCAAACAATTTCTTTTTACCAGACTTTTATTTTTAAAAGTTTTAGGACTAAGTTTTTCAATTTCCACTGGTTTCAACGCTGTTTTGAGGGTGGTTTTTTTTAGTATTTGCAAAACAAGAACTGATAAAACAACTCCTGCCTTGTAGAGAAAGCTACCAAAAAAAAAAAAAAANCCACAAAAAAAAAAAAAAAAAAAAAAAAGAAGCAGATGCACAGCTTTGCATGACGGGGCTTATTCCCTTGAGCTTAGGCATTTGCAAGACGTCGCTAAAGGGGACAGGGCCCTGCTCTTACCTGTATGCCAAGAAAGCCACCGGCCTCTGATGCCCGTGCTCGTCTGTCATCGATCCCACGCTGGGAGGCTCCACGATCACGTCATAGATAATGCCTGCGGGGAGGAAAGCAAGCACCGACTTTGACTCGCAGCAGCGAGAACTGCCCTGACGCCGCGGGGCCGCTCGGGGCTGGCCGAGGTTCGTGTTTTACAGGCGGGTCGGACCCGGACACGGGGTCAGCAGCGGCTCTGCCACTCAGGGCAGGGACCGGGGAGAGCTGTTCCGTGAGCGGGGCCTCCCCTTCACCCCGCCCGCCCCGGCCTCACCTCCGGTGATGAGGAAGTAGGACACGACCACCAGCGCGTACACGGTCATGGCCGAGGGCATGTGCACCCAGCTCGGCCGCTTCAGCTTGATGTTGGGGCACTCGAGCACGGCGAAGGGCAGGCGGTACAGCGTCTCCATGGCCGCGGTGCAGTCCCGGGGCGGCCGCGGCACCGCTGCTCCCTCCCGCCGCTGCCCGCTCCGTCCCGCCGCGGCCGCGCTCCGCCACCGACACGAAGGCGGAAACGGAAATGGGCTGCCGTGTCCTGACAGGGGAGATTGATCACGTTTAAAAAAGACAAACTAAACATAGCACTAGAAATTTCGATCAAGTTTAAATGACAGACTCATAAAGACACTTTTTTTTCTGCATAAAAACATCGGAAATGCTGCCCGTCCGCCGTCGGGTGGTCTACCCGTCTTACTCACCTGCCAGGACCCAGCAGCCCTGACGTGTCGGCGCTGGGTAACGGCGCGGGGCGTGGGCGTGGCTGTGGGCGTGGCCAGGCGCGCGGGCCCCGCCCCGGGCTGGGCAGCCACGTGGCCGCCCCGGCGGTGCCGGTGCCGGAGCCACCGGCGCTCACAACAGCTCACCCGCGGAACGCCGCCTGCAGCAGGGACAACGCCGGCGCCGCAGCCCCTGACACGGGGGCTGCCGTAGTAGGCCTTACCCCAGTCCCTGTGTTTGCAGGGGAACGTAGGGCTGGGATGCCCCTTGCCCGCACCATGCGATGTGGTGCCCATCCTGACCCATAGGCAGAGGAGACCCCGCCAGCTGCACACAGACCAGGGAGGAAAAGGCACATCACACCAGTAGCTGCGGAGAGCAAGCAGGGTACCGTGTGTAACAGCCCGTCTCACACGCTCCTCTAAGTGTGCAAACACCTCATCGGCCCAGCCCAGCCAGGCCCCACCTGCCTCTGTCCTCAGCTCGCTTTGGAGAGAAGCACCCAGGCAGCACGTCAGAAAACCTCTCCCTTTTCAGTGGAAGCTTGCCTAGTTCCTCTTGCTTCAAGAAAGGGGCACGGATGAGCTCTTCACTCCAGGTTACAGGAGCTTGGTTAAAAGTATACGTGCCAGATGAACTCGCCCACCTCGCCAAGCTACCCAGCCTACTTCCCACTGCACGGCCCTGCCCCAAATGACTGCCCCCATTCCTACACTGCAGCCATCTGCTCAAACTGTCTCAAAATAATTAAGGGCCTTATTACCATTTCATTGATGCTTTGCCTAATGACTGCTTTTATTTCTGCCTACAGTGGCAATACCCCTTCTCCTAACTTGTAACTCTTGCCTTCTGGTGCAATCATGTCATTTATAGCTAGCTGCTTTCAGTCGTACCCTTCCTGTTTGGAAGAATCTCCCTCTCAGTGCCTGTCAACAGATGCTTATGACATTTATCCTCATTATTCCAAAATTACTCATCCTCCATGTTGACTCCTTTCCAAAAGCCTGAAGGAAAACTCCAATCTCACAGCCTTTAATGCAAAACAGGAGCACTTTTGGGGCAGGTTACACACACCTGCCATAGTTGCTGCTTCTTTATTTTTTTCCAGCATGCCAAAGTACTAAAGTTTGTACTAGGACAGTAAGACAACTAAGAAAATTTTAACCTTGTAAACTAACTATAGTAACAGCACCTAAAAATGCCAGGGTAGTAAAGTTAGTCTCAAAAGCTCCCTTAATGAGCTACAGCCTTTGCACCTAAGCTGAGGAGAAATGCTTCATATACTTCAAGCTACATTTATCCATTTTGAGAATATTGATAGAATTATTTTAACTACTTGGGACACCGTGAAGAAATCCTTGGGGAGGTACAGCTCCTTTCACCATGCATGCTGTTAAGTCACTTATCCTGGACCAGGGCCACCTCCTGTTGTCACACCCAGGAGGCAGCTGAGAGTTGCCAGGCACCTCATCCAAAGCACCAGCTCACTGCCACCGAAAGGGCTTTTCAACTCAGCCTTCTGTCCTCTGTCCCTTGGCTGACTGTACAGCCTGACAGAGCTAGGCAGGGTTAAAAGACAGCATGCACGTACTCAGGAGGGACCTGCACACGTCTCTGAGCCACAGCCTGAGCAGATTCCACAGGTGACCCCAGAAACCCCTTCAAGTGGCACTCTCACCACTCCCAGTAAGCCTGCGTGCTCAGAAATTATTTCTCCTGCTTCTTTACTCTCATGGTGCAGCTCACTACTTTTTGAAAAAGTAGTTATTGGTTAAAACCAGATAAAAATAGATGCTTGTCAGATACCAAAAGCAGTTCAAAATTCAGAGTGGGGACTGAGGAATTACCACTGCATACACAGGTAAAGCAAGAATTATCCTGACTGTTGTAGCACTCCTGGACAGCGTTAGAGACAGAGTTCTCTACAGAACACAATGAAGCAAAGCCATTTTCACTTCTTAAACTACAATTACATCCTTGATGATAAACCAACAAACTTTGGATCCAATTTCAATACCAGAAGCACAAATTGCTACTCTAAAACCTCATCAGGAAGCCTTTAAAGGTCTTTCCTAGCTATGTCCTGGAGCTCTGTTGGTATCATACCTGTAACTGCTGACCCAGGAAGACCTAACAGGATACAGCAGCTGCAGCTTTCTCCCAGGAGACTCAGATGTAGCAGTATGCAACTGTCTGGTGGATACAGCACTGGCTTTGAGAAGTTAAGACTACTCTCTTCATCCTCACTTGAGAAATACTACATACCAAAAAAAAAAATCTACCTTAGGCCTATTCTAGCACTCCTCTTCATCTGACAATCTCTTTTCCGGTCTTTAGTCATTTTTATTTGCTCTGCTTTGTCAAAGTCCTAACTTTCTTCTGAGCCAAGTGCTCCAATGACTTCATAAACAGCTGTTGAAAGAAAACCTGCACTGCTGAAAGTTATTCCAATCCCTCGACATGACTGAGCCTGAGCTGGGAGTCCTGTTTAACCAGATTTCCTTCCATTTGCTTGATTTCCCTGTCAGCAGGCAGCACTGAGCAGAGCATCCTGACTTACAGGTTTCATTGCACCAAAGCCCAGCTCTGCACTGTACAACCTGTGAGAAGCAGCAGCTCCTACCAGCTTTGAGTAGCACATGGAATGACAGAACACAAAAGAAGTGGAGATTTCATTTATTGGGCTGAAACTACAAATAGATTCACTTTGACTTCTGGCTCTGTGCTTGTGCCTTCAACACTTTCACAACGATCTTCTGCTCTTCAATAAGAAAAGCTCGTTTGATCCTGGAAAAGAAAAACTACTTTAGCATACATGTCTATCTACTAAAGTAAAAACACAAAAATAAGACAAATTACAATTGATTTTGCCATCTCTTAACATTCATTGCATGGGTGGTGTTAGTTCCACAGTTACATAAAAAGGGAACCCATTGCTGCTCCTGCCAGCAGCAGAAGACAGGGACAGTGGCACTGTACGAATGCAGCAGTCTGGGGACAGCATCCTGGGGTGCCTGTGGATTACGGGTAAGTGGCTTGGAGGCAAGCAAGGCAATACCTGATGGCTGAACGTGGGAAAATTTACCATCTTCACAAACTTCAAAGACAAAAAGCAGAAAACTGGAGAATTAATTTCATTCAGATGAAGTCAGAATTAGTGTGACCAGTCATGGTCAGCTCTCTTCCTTAGAACTACAGGAAACTCTACGTGCATCCAGTTACCAAAAACAGGAACACTTTCCCTGTCAGGATTAAAGCTCCTTGGCCATCAACAAGGAAAAGCCTTGCAGGTCAAGTCATGCCCAAATACAACTATTTCTGGAAGGCATACAGAGGCACCAGGTAGATGGGACAGATCTATGTATCAGCACTCACATATCAACAGCCTATTTGATGGTTTTGAGTTAAGAGCACAACTGTATCATACACACTCTTCTATCTTTAAACGTTAAAATGCCTTCTATATGGATGTGGCACGTACGGCTACTTCTTGAGTACACAAAACCTACCAAAGATGCCTGAGCAGGTGCAGGAGAAAACCTGACCATTACAGGGAAGGAGGTGGCTGTGATTTCTGGTTTAGGCACAGTAAGAACAAAACACACTCATGCACTAAAAACTACCTTTCAAGCTCATGAAGCGTTTGGGAAAACACTCAGAAAAAAAGTGGCTTTCAACAGGGAAAAGTTATGCTATGGCTCTGCAGATGTAACAGCTCATCTTCAGTGGTGCCTAATGTAATTTATCTTAGAACTTACACATGCCAAGAAGAAAAAAAATGCTGGCAGTACAAATGAAAAAAAAAATGGCATTAGACTGCTGACCCCAGAGATCTGCTTTGATTACCATTCACACAGATGACATACTCATGGTCATGTTTTTCCTCTAACTTGTCAAGGAAGCACAGGATGTGCACTTGCTACACAATAAAACTGAATTAAATGAGGCCCAGCAAAGGCCATTTTAAAGCTTAACCACATAAAGCTGCTCGACACACAAGCAAGTAGTATCTCTGAATTCCAAAACACTACCAAGAAGTGAAAAACTCAATTAAACTTGCATAAAGCAAAATATGACAACAGAACAGGGAAATCTTTACTATGGGGGCTCAATACAAAAGATAAAAATCCAGCACGAGCACACCGTTCAGCATCAATGCAACAGTGCAGTAAGAAATCCTGAAGAACACGAAGGCTCCACAAAGGAGCTCCACATGCAGAAACTCCCTCAAATCCAAGGGACAAAATCACGCACATCACTGTTTGACGTGCTCCACGCTCACACTCTCCATTTCCCTACACCAGTGTCAGACAAGAGCCTTCGAAGTTTGGGGCCACATTACAAGAACGGAGAGAGATGTAAAAGTCTCGTGGGAAGCAACCTGAGGAACAAAGCTGGCTTTCTGTAAATTACCTGTCGCGGACACACTTGGCACACATGGAACCACCATAGGCTCTGCTAACGTGCTTCTTCGTTTTCGACAGCCTCATCAGAACCTTAGGGCGCACAGCACGGACCTACAGACAGCAAAAAGAAAGAAGTGTGTTGTAAGACAGCAATTTTGGGTATCTACCACATAAAAACCAACATCACTTTCATAGTTAAAAAAAAAAAAAAGCAGCAACATCTGCTAGATGCTAAAGTGACCGAGGTCGCAGCTCATTGTATATACCACCTTCAGCATTCCTAAGCCAATCTTTTCATTCTACCACAGGGGTTCACCAACAGGTTCATTAAAAAATTGGTTATAAAAAAGACTGTTTTTTCAAAGATAGGGACTGCTTAAAGATCGACATTATGCAAGCATTCCCATAACTGTTAGAAGCAATGGTGTTACTTCAAGAAAACATTCTGAAGAAAAATACATTAAAAACATTAATTCCTTATTTCTAAAACTGAAACTTTTCTACACTTGGCTTACCCTTTTTTTCTGCAGGTCTAATAGGTCCAATTTACGTTTTTACATCTACTACAGAATCCCTTTGTCTAGCTTTAAAAATTTCAGAGATTTTCTAAAACACAAGGGTTCATATTTAACAATAATGCAAATCATGAGCATTAAAAAAAGCTTGAGTTTCCAAAGCTTATTTTACCAGTAAACTTTACAACATTTTGCTAGCAGTATTTTAAAGGAAAAAATTATTTCAACAAGAACTTATCAATTAACAGCACATTGCATTATTTGGAAAGGCTCTTTGTACTGAAAAAAATGCTGCTGCAGAGTTACACCTTAAGTATTTAGGATCATACTTACACCACGAAGCCTTCCTGGGCAAATACCACATGCTGACTTGGGTGCCTTTCCCACTTTCTTGGTGTAAAGGTAAACAATCCTGTTCCCGGGTGTTCGGGACCTAAGCACAGCAGAAAAACATTCAGTTAATGTATCAATCAAAACTGAAAGAGCACATTTTTACAACAGAGATTTTCTTACAAACTGTCTTACTTACAGTCTGGTCTTGTTGGAAGCTGTGTTGTAGGACAACCTACGGCGGTATGTGAGGCGCTGCACCATTTTTCACACCTGAGTAAATCAAAAACAAAGCGGCACTAGTTAAGAGCTCGGTGTCCACACGAAAGTTCAGGTTGTCACAGGACCACCTGTACTGAACCACTGCACGAGATGTGAATAAGCAGCTATCGATTCGATGTTAGTAAAATTAAAGCCCTTCCTGACCAGTGACAGCCAACACAACTATACTACAGAACAACAAAACCCGTGACAGCGGGCACGATGCGATCTGCAATGAAGATTCACTCGAACAAACTTGAACGCTGTTCAAACATCCTGGTCTTGCCTGGATTATGTCACGCTCTCCTAAGAAACTGGTTAAAGCTTTAGCAGCTACATATTTTACAGACAACAGAAGCATCATCTGCAGCCCCGGGAGACGCGGGCCCTGCTCGGGAGCCCCACCGCGGAGGCCTGGGCAGGCCCGGCCTCTCTGCCGGGCAGCTCTGCCCCCCGCTCCAGCCCAAGCGCGGGCAGCAGCAGCGCCGCCGGTCCCTCCCCACAGCCCACGGGCCTCGAGCCGCCCTCGCCGCCCGCCGGGCCGCGGATGGAGGCGGATGGGCGCCCACAGCCCCCGGTCGCCAGCCGCCATACCTGGCGCCGCCGGACCCGGAAGAGGAAGCGGAAATGCGCGTATTAACATTAAAATAGGAGCGCACTGGAGCCCGGAAGAAATAGTGGCTCGTGCGCGCTCCTAGACAGGCTGGAGAGCGGGCGCCGCCATGCTGTACGGAACAGAGGTGCAAGGGTGGCGCCATGTTGTACGGATGGGGCGGGGCGGGGCGCCGCTCGGCGGCGGGACCGGGAGGAGCAGCGATGGGCACGGTCAGGGCCCGATTTTATTTATTATGTGTTTTACCGAAAAACTGTTTTTCTGAAATATCGGCTTCTGTCCTCAGATAGAAGGTTTTGTGCATCATTATGGTAGTTACATATCTGCGAGCCCAGAAGCCATTCCCCATCCTGCTGTTCTAAGCTCTGAATTTCAAGTCACCCATACATGGTTTTCCAGGGCAAACTGGCACGTGACACACCTGGAACCTGCGTGTCTTACACTAAACTTCCACAAGGAAAAGGCTGCTCCCCCAGAATCCCTTGAAAGCCTTGCCGGGAGCACTGCAGGGCTGTCCTTGCCCTGCCCCATTCCCCTCGAGATGCCCTTGCTCCTGCCCAGCACTGGCCTTCCTGGGCGCTGGACCATGCAGACAGACTGATCCCAAAACTGGGCCCTGTGGAAAGCAATGCAATACCCACATTTGCCTGACGCCTCCTTGCTGTGCCAGCAGCTGCACTGGTAGTCTTGGATGGAAAATCCTCGTGCCTGTTTCCCAAGACATGTACTTACTGTGTCATGTGCTCTGGGGCAGGTGCTCACTCAGGAGCATGAAGCTGTAAACCTTTCTCTGCTGGTCAGGTCAAAGGTCCACCTGACTCAAACTCCCATTTTTCCTAGGCACCGGTACCTAGGAAAAGCATAGGGGAAACAGGACACAGCTAGTGGAACTGTCCCTTAGTACATCCTCCCTGTGTTCATCCATCACCATCGTCCAGGTTTCCTGAGCTGGGTCATATTTTCTGACTTACGAGATTGTCTCGGTGAGAGCATGGTGCTGATAACACCAAGGTTGTGGGTTCAGTCCCTGTATGGGCCATTGTCTTAAGAGTTGGACTCAATGACCCTTGTGGGTCCCTTCCAACTCAGAATATTCTGTGAAATCTGTTTAATAGCCTCTGGTAGATCCCCAAGAAAAGAAAAAGGAAATAGCAAGAGCTAATGGAGTATAGGATGGCTTGTCAGTAACCAGAAACAGCATTCCAGCGGTGCCAGATTTGCCATATTAAAATTTAAATGCACAAAAGGTACCCCTGGCAGCCCCTCGCATTTTCATTAAACATTGTGTTGATAGGAAGGAAAGGAGGAACACTCCCTGGTCTAGACTTCTCCCAGATGTTTGTTTCAGCTCCCATCCCACACTCCCAGGTCCCTGACAAGCTGAGGAGCATGTTGACGAGCAGAGCTGGCCTCTGTGCTCTGAAATCAGCATCTGGCCTCTGCTATTCATGTGTGACCTCCCTAATGGGTCTGGATCCCACCCCACCACCTGGCACTGACACATGAAAGACCAAGAGATTTTAAAGCATACATTTCCATCACGCCTGCTCCCCAGCCGCTGGTGGCAATGGTAGTGTTCCCACTGCCACACCAAGTCCATCCCCTCCTTCTCACAGCATGTGTGAATGCCTTGTGGCTGCTGCCATAATTGCTGCTGACCCACATGGTCAAAGTCTTCATATACCATCAATGGGAATCCACCATCTGCAAGGAGGACAGGGTTGGGCCCACTGTCTGTGAGCCCCGAAATGCCCTTTTGCTCCACTGACCTGAGCACTTTTTCACAATGATACTCAGGAACCCACACATTAAAGATGTAGGGTTCTGCTGCTGCCATCGTTAGCGGCTTCAGCTCTGCTTTTAGGGAGTAGCGGGTGCTCAGAAAGCTTTGATGTGTGCTCCTGGCCTTATTTATGGGTTTGTAACTCACAGTTTTTTGTACTGCAGCCTCCCTGTTTTCAATCTATAATTATTATTTTGGTTAATTATTGACTCTTTTTAAGTGCAAATTATGGACACCAGATTTTTTTTTTAATTTATGAAAGAAGAGAAAATATGTATGAACTAGATTTTAGGGTATATTTAAAACAGGAGCATATTTTAGAAGACAAGTAAATTTCAGAGCAATTAGAGTATTTAACATGAACTTTCTAGGCCCAGAACCCTGAGGGGAATAAGAAAGCCAATTAAATTAGATTAAATAATCATGCCTAAATATAAAAGTGTAACAGAATCCAATTGTTAAAGAACAACACTATTAAATTATGATAGAATAGTTTAGATGTTGTCAGTGCAACAGGTAACTATTTTATTATTGAACAACAGTATTGATACATTTTTGAACTTACCCCGTTTAGGCTCTAAACTCAACTGGTGTAAGTTTTAGAAACTGTCAATTAAATTCCAGCCATTTGCTTCTGCTGGTGCACTGGCCTAGTTTTTAAGCATTTTCAGTTCATTTTTTAAGAGGAACAGGGCTATCAGGCGAACGGCTCACCAGAGCATCTAGAAATGTTAGCTTAATGACAGCTGGTTTAATGCTATCTAATGTGGGGATAAGATTTGAAGCAGAAGCTCACTAAGCCCATTTTGTACAGATTAGTCAAGTGATTCATGTTCTCTGCTACTCCTACCTCTTCACAGGACCAAAAAACGTCTCTTTTGGGAGCAGTCATTTTCCACATCCAACATGCCTCATTAACTCTTTCTGCATTTTCTTCTTTCCTTGAATATAACAAAGTGGATGGGTTAGCAAATGCACAGCCCAACAATATGCAAAAATTAACAGTGGCATCCTTTAAAACCCATTTTTTCCCTTCAAGGATGTTGGTGGAAGTATAGCACCTGAGGCTGTGGGCCTTTTTCCTTGAGAAAACTGGAGGCTGGCTTCCAGGGTGTACTTGCTTATTGGCAGTGCAAAACTGTAAAACTCTTTTCCACCAGATCCGATTAGAAAGATAATAATCTCTGATGGCAGTTGAGTAATGGAATGTATTTTTCACCAGCCAGGAGGTTGTCACTGTATTCTGTTTATTGCACCAGAAGAATGCTTTGTGCACAGTTTAAGGCCAATTCTAGGTATGCTGACCGTGCTTTCTTTCTTTTCCACGTGGTCCTCTCTTTCTCTCTCTTTTTACTGAAAGCCCCTATCTATGTGCACGACCATTTGCTTGGTCGCACGGAAAGTTCCAACAGAGTAAGAGCAAGAGTTCCCAAAGGCATAAGGCTTGATAAGCCTGGCTGGATCCCCTTATACTTTCCTCACACTTCTGTACCACTTCCAGGAATCTACCAGGCCCCAGGAGGATTCTACTGCCCCATTAACTTCTCTTCATGGATCCTTCTAGGGCTTTTCCCCACCATAAGCTTCAATTAAAAAATGAGAGATGTTTTCACTCATATTCACTTGCTGTTGTACCAGTCCAGACTGGCAAATTCAAAGAGGCATGGAAAGGACAGCGAGCCTGTGGGCAAGCACATACTGCGTACTGCAGATAGGAAAAGATGTGATGGCTGAGGGGTATGCTGCTCCTGTTAAGTCACAGGCACGATGTCATTTCCGTGAACAGCGCGTGAATATGTGTTTTAGAAATGTCTCATTGAAATCAGAATCCAACCTCAGGTGCTGCTTGGATACAACCAGCAGGCTCACGTCCATAAATGTGGAAAGGAAACAAGAAACCTTGGAAAAGTACTCACAACTGTTGGAAAGGGGAGAAAGAAGAGGTCCTAGGGTCCACTGTCTCTCCAGAGCTGATTTTTTTCTTAAAAATCTCATTCCCTTTCCTTGTTAACTATGTGGCATGTGTCACAATCTGATTTTACTAATTTCTATCAACATAACTTTCCACAACACAGACCTGTGCAAATTACGTTATGAGAAGCTGTAGTTCATTTCCATTTCAGTGGAGCTTGTTAAACAAGCAAAATTATTTTGTAGCAAAGGGAAAAACAATTTAGTGAAATGCACTCCTAGCATAGGAAGTACATAATATCGTATTTGGGTTGAAACTTTTTCTGTCAAAAATGTCATAACCCTGTAAGAAAGAGAATTAAAATCCCGTTATTTTAATTTACATCTAGCCACGAGATAAGTAAAGTTATCATTGAAATTCTAATTAAATAGGATGATTGACTAAGGTAGGACATCAAAGAAGAGAAGTGAATATGATAAGTCAAAGTCTTATTAATTAGTCCGCGTGGAAGAAATTCCAGGGACGTCAAGCTGAGGCTGCTGCAAGGAGAAAAAAAGCAGACAAGAAAATGTGTGTTTCTTTGAAGTTAGGAACTGAGATAGTGATGGAGGTAATTGTGTCTGACTGGATCCAGTAATGAAGAGCCGTAAATCAGACCTAGGAATCGGAGGAAAGATTCTAGTAACGAATGTGGCTGCCCCCCTGCTGCGAAGAAACAGAATGCAGAGCTGACTAATTGACCCAGTCTATCTCCCAGTAGCTCTCTGTTATTATTTATTAATTTTTAATTTCTGAATTATTTACGTTCTGGGAAATTATTTTTGACAGCCTGTTAGGCGTGCCAAAGTTAATGGAGGATGAAAGGACTGGTACTAGAATTAGCAGGGATGTAGTCACAGGCTACTGAATTTAATGATTTTGGAAGGGAAAATTGATTTCACACAGCGTGTCACTTTATACTACTTTAGGGATACACCAGCTATTTGATTAATTGAGGAATAACCAACTCAAAGTATATTTGAAGTGTAAATGAATCACAGTGCTCAGCTGTTTATTTTTCCCCTTTTCTGATGAGAACACTGAGTTTGCTTAAAGTTGCTGATTAAAACCAATACAGGTAGGCCCCATACTCACACCTGCTTATTTTATCCTGCCTTTAAAAAAAAAAAATTCTTTCACCATCTGGAGGAGACGTGCAATCCTCCATCTCCCTTGGGATAGAGTTCATCCTTCCTACACAACACCTAATTAAACAGGCTTTGTGTGCACTCCCCCTCCACTGTGGAAAGTGTTTAAGACGGAGCAGGGTACTGAGCCTGTGGGCAGCACATGCAGCTGAGATGTGAATTCTGCGTGGTGACAGCTCACATTTGCTTTTCATCAGCCCCGGAGCTGAAGTCAGGGTCCCTGGCCTACGACATCCCCTGTGTCCGTTCTCCTGGAGCAGCCATGCTAAGTCGGGCCGTGTGTCTTCCACACAGAGCAATTGAAAAATAAAAGGGCTCTGCACAGCTCTTCCAGGCTGAGAAAAGTGCATTTTGCCCTCGGTGCCAAATGAAGCTAAACCCTGTCTGCTTTGCATGTCTAAGCCTTCTGACCATCCAGGCATCGAGGGCATGGAGGCAGTCCTTCCCCAGCAATGTGTACAATGCTGTAGGCATCTCACATCTCCAGGAAGACTCACACTGGAAATGTCTCCAGAGCTGCTTGGGATCATCACCTCGCACTGCTCCCTCCCCCAACAGTAGCCCCCCAAGGCGAGGGGCATGGCCGAATTTTCCCCGACTTACAGGGAGGATGTGCCCTGTGCCCAGGATCAAAGGGGCCAAGCACCCTCACTGACACAGTTTCCTGTGGCAGACTTGGGTCAATCACTTAATTAAGGGCAGCGTAATCAGCTGTGTAGGCACTGGTGGTGGTGACTGTGATTTTGGGTATCTTTAATGTAATGTCTGCAGGTGACTCAGTGTTACCTCCCAAACACCTTAACAATCCAGTACCCTAAATACTAGTCCTAACTGGTTTAAGTCCAACTTTCCCAGTTTTAAAATAAGCATAATTGATGTTACTAATTAATAAAATCTCAGGGACTCTGCAAAGAGAATTAAATTATAATTCTTTACCTGCACAAGTTTTGGGAGAGTAGTGAACACCAAATACTAGGAGTAGCTGCCCCTTTGCACAAGAAATTATTCAAAACCATCTGCCTTAAGCTGACATGGATCCCATGAACAAGTGAGAAAGGTATAGGCTAGATTCTATTTCAAGTTTAATAAACAATAAAACTCCTTTGAATTGACTGAGACCAAACTACTGAGTGAGAGGTTAAGTGTCAAAAGGATCTGGAATTTTGGATATTTTGCTGTTGCTTTGTTCTTTAAAATAGGAAGGGCTACCTACCACGGCAAATGTTGACCATACAGGGATGAGGGGAGAGATAAAGAATGAAGAAAGGTCAATCATGCATTAGTTACCTTTTAAAAAAATTATATTTGTCTTAATGATTTGAAGATACATTAACAGTACAGGAAGGTTTTGCTGCTTAACTTCTCTAAGGGGTTTATAATTCATATAAACATCTCCCTAGGTTTTTTTCTGAGCACTTCAGGAGCACTAGGGACATTTCTTTGTGATGTTTTACTGAGTTGAACATGCGAGAGAAGCCCATTTTTCTCAGTTACCTTTTGGATTGTACCAGTGGCAATTAGCTGTGCAAGGAGGATCAACCACAACAGGCTGCTAAAGGGGGTGTGTGACCTGTGGCTGCTGCTTGGCTCCAGGGATTTGTACTTTATCAATTTTTTCAGCATGTGAGACTGGACTGGCTCCTAGAACAAAAGCCGGATGCAAAGTCTGTTTTTTCTGGGTCTCCTGAATCTGTGAGGGATCTTTGGGTTTGGGGGGGTTTTTTGTGATTATTGTTAAAACATTCTAAAGAAGGAACACTGTATGTAGTGTTGATAAAACAACATGAAATACAATTTTTGAGATTGCGCATTTTGTTAGTATCACTGAGAGTACACTCCCTGCCATGGAATTCTGAAGAGTTCAGTTCACCAGCAGCAGAACTGACTGCCCCAAACTACATAGAAAATGGGATCTAAATACAGTAGCTTAAGGAACAGCAAGTCATGTCTTCAGGTATTAGAGAATACTTAGGCAATGTATGCTACTTGAAGATTTACTTTACAGTTTCAAAATGCTCAATGGAGAAACAAATACCTTCTATAGTACATGTGGAAATTAACCCTAAAATATTTACATTCAACAAATGCAACTTATTTCGATGAAGATGATTTAGCGTGCTCTGCTGTTCTATAATGGAATGAATCCATCATAGAACTGGCTTCTCCCTGTTTCAATATTAAAACAAAAGGGATATGCTTGCAGTGCAGCACCCTGGGAATTCAGCTCAGAAGTCCAATTAACAACAACTAATTCCCCATACTGCCTATTTACCCCTAAGATTTGGCTAGATATAATAAGTCATACATTTTGCATTTAAGCTTTTAATGCCCAGAGGATAACAAAAATCTATCCTGATCACTTTTTATTTTCATCATATGAAGAGAGAAGAAAGCATCACTCCTTCCCTCTTCCGTTAAGTGTATCCTTATCTTAGCACTAAGTCTATGAATGAGCTGCCTCCTGTCTTCTCCACATGTCTCGTTACTCTACTTCTCCATAAATGCCTTCATTCTTCAAGAAGACACGAAGGTAAGAATCCCTTTGGATGTGTGTTCTGTATAGCTACATGTAAAATTATTCACCTTCGAATGATGATCTGCTGCACATTCACTGGACCAAGTTTCCTGCCCTTTAGACTGTCACACTGTATTTATTGTAGGCAGCATACACTCCCCACACACCAGATTTCACTTCAGAAGCTATCAAGGTACTGCCCAGCTGTGAACATATTTTAAAAGCTAAAACTGTAACATACTGTAAATGGTAATGATCAGGCTATAACATACTAAAAATTAGGCAAATACTTCCAATAATTAGAATGATCTTCTTCAATTTTGCTTACAATGTAAGTCAGACTGAACCAATTCTCCCAGCACATTGCTACACACTTTACATGCAAAAGGGAGAGAAGCAGAGAGAAAGCGAGCAAGCAAATACATGCACATGAGGCTTTGGTTATTCCTTGCTACGTACAACCTAAGCTGTACATTAATAATTAGAGACACATTACAATATCTGTCTGTCCAGATACATTTTTATTGGTGTTGAACAGGAAACAATTAAGGCCTAGAGGTACCCATATGCATCTGTATTTATGAAGTTTTGTAGCAAAGAAATAATGTAAATTCACCTTGTTTGAAGGGAAATTGGAAGAAAAAATAAATGGTTTGAGAAACAAACAATGGAGCACATTAAATCATAAAGCATCACACTGATAGAAACACAAGATGTGACACTGCTGAAAGAAATGCCTGGATCAATGTTAGGTAGCCATGCCTGCAGAGCAGCAGGTTACTGTATGGAAAGCTGCGTACAAAATATTTCTGCAACACTGTACTTTGCTGTGCATGGCAAAAACCCCAGAAGGTGTTATTTTTCATGAAGCTGTGATGAGCTTGGCTTATGCTTGGCATCAGACTGACTGTTCCTTACGGGGGTTTCCGAATTGCATATTTGCAGATTCAAGGCCAGACTTTCAGAGGGGCTCACAGCCAAATTTCCAAGCGCTCGGCTGCCAAACTGCACGCCTGGCTTCTCAGAGGTCCAGGAATCAGAATGACTGAACGGGAACCAACCTCCTATGAACATCCCAGACTAACTGACTGATTCCTCTCTCAGCAGATATGCCTGTGACAGAAGCTGAGACAGCTGAATGCAGTATTTCTGACATAGTCAGATGTGAATTTTAGTACCTGTCTGCACAGAGATGGCAGGTGCAAAGAAGGGCCTGCTCCAAACTTCTGAAGGAAAGTGTTGGCTTCATCTTATTCTTGAGCAGATTTCCTGATTGCTCTGCACCCTCCTCCCTGTGAGTAGCAAAAAGAGCAAAAGTCTGGCAGACTGATCCCAAATAGGGCTCTGTGGAGAGCAACACAGCACCCCCATTTGTGTTACACCCCATGGCCAAACTTCCTGCTCGCTGGGAAGCAGAGAATGGCAGCACTAATGATTCTCTCCCTTCTAAAGCTGCTAGATTTTAAGTGCTTTGAGGAGATTGAAGACAAGCATTAAATTTTGATTAAAGGGACACTGCCAACTTACATTAAGCTTAGAATTTAGGGTTTGTAACAGGCAGGCAAAGGTGGATGAGAGCTTGCATTTTGGGTGTAAATATTTCTTTGCAGCAGGATGAAGACCTTATCTGCTGAGAACAGAAGGCATCAAAATTAGCTTGAATAGAAAACTAACAAGGTCCAGTTTAGTTTTGCTGCTGAGGGAGAAACAGTGCAGATGGGGAGATATCATGTAGCTTCCCAAATATAACAGCCCACCAGTTAAGTTTTGTGTGTGTAAAGCTTGTTTGTTTGTTGCTTAATGTGGTTTTCCCAGTGATAAGGAGCCACACTAAAGTCCTATTTGAAAGAATTGACAAAGGAGTAGAGTGACAGGAAAGGTTAGTACAGGCAAGCTGGCACATGGACTAAATGCCTTTCATCTGCTTTTCCTGCATTTTAGAGATGGTGAAGCTACCTAGTGTTAAATGTATGGTCCACTGCAGCTGATGAGAGAGTAGTTAATTACTTCCAACAATCAGTGATATTTTTTGCAAATCATTTTGCTGTAATGAGATACAAATCTGAACCAAATTTTCAAGGGAAGAGCCTAAAAGACAGCAACTCACTGTAACTTTAATGTACACTAGCCTTATGGAAAGAATATTACCCAGAAATACTCATTCTCAGAGAAACTATGGAAATGTGAATCCAGATCTTCATCTGATAAAACCCAGCTCCCTGAACAGAGATATGTTGATTTATGATAGCCACAGGTCTGACCCCACATCCCAATGAGAATTAGCTGCAGCCACAGAAATATTCTGCAGTGAAGATGTAACTCAGTTTGCTCTTGTCTCAACCAAAAGCTGGGTTTTTGCTGCAGAGTTCTCTGTTGTCTTTGCAATATTCATTTGAACAAGCCTTTCAAAGGAACAGGCCAAATAAATCAAAGTGAAAGGCAACAATGGCCCTGATTTTCTTTTAGTTCTTCATTGAGTACAAAAAACTGAAGCAGACCTCAGATAACAAGCCATGTGGCTTCAAATACATTTTGAGTGCAATGACACTACCCCCTCTTCATGCAGCAGATGACAGGTGCTTCCCAAAGCTGTAGCATTAAGTATATAGGATATGGAACAGGAAGGATGAAATAAGGCCATGCTACTGCTTTGGAGATGGTAGAGTGCGGAAGAGTGCTGGAACACAAATTGAAAACTACTTGTTAAACAAGGTTAATTTGTTCTCCTTCCAGAGTATAAAATGGCTTCAAACACTTCTAAACTAGGTCATTTGACTGCTCAAGAAATACATGGTGCTAGTCAGCTGTCTTTAGCAACAAGTTTATTGGAGAGTTTGATTGCATCCCAAAAGCATGCTAGATATTTCTGACCATATCAAAGAAAACTCAACTGTGTTATCAAGGCACACTAATGAGGTGGTTTGTTTAATTGAAATACTTTAAGTTTCCATGTAGTACAGCATGAAAAAATCATTATTTTCATTAGATGAGCTACTCGTTAGCTGAAAATCTAAGTTACAAAATATCACAGTGTGAGATAATAAATACATTGTAAAATGCATTAAACCCAGGTTATTAAAAGGAAGTTCTATTTAAAATATAGAGCCATGTAACTTGGGCATGCTTCCTTGTATCAGGAATCAGGTTAGGTTCTTTGAAAAATATAGCCAAAGCCAACGGACCTCACCACGCTTTCACTGAAATACTGTCAAAACTCTGACCCATTTTAGCCTGGATAAATTACTTCATTATTCTGTGTCACAATTCTGTAGTAATGGGGTTTGTGTGCAGCAGCTGGAAATTCTGAGGGTCATTGAAAGACCCTCATTTTGGCCTTGAATTCATCACTGCTCTGTTTGTTGCAATCATTAACAGCAAGTCAGGAAGCACTTTATAGCTTGCATTTTTAGGGGCAAATGTTTACCTAAAAGTGTAAGACATGGAGGATTTGTGAACTTTATGTAAAAACATGCATCGCTGTGGGATATCTCACATGTGTTTGCTGAGCAGGAGTTCAAGAATTGTACTGATCTCATCAAGAGGGTGCAATTTGAATCCATGATGAGATTGGGTATAAAGGGAAAAAAATGGCTGGAAGAGTTCTCTGGAGCCCATCTAGTCCAACCCCTCTGCTCAAAGCAGAGTCAGCTGGAGCAGTTTGCACAAAACTGCATTGAGTTGGGTTTGGAATACCTCCAGAGGTGGTGACTCCACAGCCTCTCTGAGCAACCTGTTCCTGTGATTGACCACTTTCATCGTAACTATGTTTTATTTAAAGTATAAATTGGATTTACTGTATTTCAATACCTCTTGTATTTCGGGTATTTTGCTCATTATTCTCCCTCACTCAGTATTTCTACAGATTGGTATGATTCCCCTTGAGCCTTCTCTTCTTGAGGCTTAATGAGCTCAGGGTCCTACTGAGAGTTCTTCCTCATCCCTTGCATTTAAACATTGACTTCAGATGAGGACAAAATTGTATTTTGGTTATCAATTCACAGGTGGGTTTGGTCCCTATGAAAAAAAGACTGAACTAAGACTCTGGTTCAGCTATTGTTTTATGTATTTCTACAATGGGGCCAAGTTTTATCCTTCATCCCCGCACACCCCATGCCACCCCCCATCTTTTCTATGTCTTAGACTAATGAGGGCATGTTGTCCTCAATTCTCATAGCGATGGTTCCTTCCTAACTTATTGCTACACACATGCCAAGGGATCTTCTCTCTTATCTCACTCGTGCTATTCCTCTCTCTCCTCCCCTGCTGAGGGATTAGTCCACCAGCCCTGTGAAAGTGTCCTTACAGCATTACTCTGTCGCTAATCCAGCCAGCACAGGTCACCAGGGCTGTGCAGAGACAGCCGCAAGATTTAGCAACCACGTCTTAATTCCCGAGGAGTCCTGGGCATGCATTCAGGTCGCCTCCACATGTTGGCAGCCAGGGATGTTGAAACATCTTCACAGCTGTTGCTCTCCCTGTCAGCTAGAGTCAAGTCAGTGACACTGAATGGTGCCACCAAGAGCACATGGACATGGAGGAGATACAGCAGGAGTGCCGAAAGATCCCCTTAGCCAGCGAGCCAGCCAGAGATTCAGGAGAGCGTATGGATTACAGATGGTACAGTAATCTCACAACTGGCCAAATTTGGAGCCTAAGCAATACTTATATGGAGATGAGCATACATTAAAGGCTGCCAATGTGACAGCAGAGAGGGCCAATATTTCGGCTTGCCCAGGAATGGGCACGCTGCCCTCACAGAGCCACCTGCTGAGATCATTCATGCCAGAAATGCAAGTAATCCTGGTAAGGCAGGTGCCTGGGGGGATCAAATCCTCAGTCAAAACAGAAAAAGAAAAAAAAAAGAAAGGGCAAAACCCCAAGCCCCAGGCCACCTTCATACACCTGGCAAGAGCCCCTCTGCAGTCAGCCTGCAGACTGTAAACTCCGGAGGTTGGAGCGCAAAGGATGTGAGCTGCACCCCATGCTCCTGCCTCTTCACTCAGTTATGAAAACAGGCTTTTCTTCTTCCAGAGAGACAAAGTTGCACATCTTTGAGTAATCTCTTGCTCTTCTCATTTTCTCTGGGTTTTGTTAAACATTTTTAGAAGTCTTTCCTTTTTTTTTTTCCCTACTGGGGCCAATAGAGATGTGGCTTGCAGATTAGTACAACTGTTAGCTCCCTTTAATAGGGCTTTTCTTATCCCATTTAAGTAGAATAAAGAAGCTTCATTTGTTAGCTTAAAAAAAATGAAGACTTTAATTCTTGATCATTGCTCCCAAGCGGACCCAGTTGGAATTCTCTCATCATTACTGATCAAGTCTGAACTTTTTTTTGTTTGCTATTCAATTTCATTTGCTTTCATCATTTCAAAGCACTAACAGGCTTTCAGCCCTGCTGAAACGTAGGATGGGGCTTTAAGTACATTGCAGTGAAGTCCCTGTAGGAATGGAAAACTGCTAGATAGCATTTAGCTATGTACTACCCCTTCCACAAAACCTGCATTTACATTATATTAAAATTAACCTGCTAACTAGTTTAATCATAAAAATAAATACTCCATTTGGCTCTTCACATTATTTATTTGCTGTAGAGAGACTGTCAGTCAATTCCTCTGATTTCAGACCTGAGAAAAATTTTATGTCAGAGCACCATAAAAATCTCTCTGGTTACTAAGCTGCTGATCTAAGTAGATCACCATCTGAATCCATTGCTAAAATAATATCCATGGTATGTTTCTCACGTCATGGGTAAACTTGCTCTGATGTTTGATAAGTGTTGGGGTTTTTTTCTTAAGAGATGCCAAGATGAGTTTGTAAGGAAGATCAGCACAGAGCAAGTCTGCGAAACAGTTTTCCAGGTAGGATACAGTTCATCCAGGCCCCTTCTCTGGTCGTTTGGGCCTATAATTTCCTAAGTGAGGAGATGCCAAAGAAGTTTTTGAGTAAAATTTTCCTTAGATCTGCTCTGTGAGTGCTCCTTGAGGATGAATGTTGCCAAAGCTGTTAGCCCTTGCACATGGAGAAAGCTGTTTTGATAAACTGATTGAGTGTAAGCCACTGCTGGACTGTTGCTGATAAGAACAATGCAAAGCCTGTCAGTTATAATTTTTGTTCTTCAGGGTCCTTGTAATTTTCTGCATGGGTAAATCCCCTGTTTCCAGAGAGGGTCTGAGTAAGACCGAAATGCTGTCTGTTCAGCCTCTGATGCTTTTCATCTTAGCTTTTATGCTCAGGGTGCTCATCTGTGTTTCTAGGTTTCTCCCAGGTGTTTCACAACTTACATGCCTGAAAGGAAGTCATCAGCATCAATTTGGGGGGCATTAAAGATGTTTACGTGGCAGAAACAATACAAAATACATGTTCCTCCAACCAGAGCTGGCAGAGAGGAGACTTTCAGGCAGGAGTGCACCCAGCAGCGAGCCCTCTGCCCAAGAGAAAGCAGGCACACTGCTCCTTCTAGTGAGCAGTGGCACACAGCTCCACCTCAGCCCGGCTGATACCACCCAAATGCCCCAGAGTTTCAGTGCTCGAGGTCTGCAGTCTGCTTGTGGTTTCTCCTTGGAGGGCTGGACTGTGGGAAGAGAGCTCCCTGCACCTTGCCAGAGCATGGGAACAGCTGCAATTCGAAACATACAAATACTTTTTTACCCCGAGCAGTTTCCAATTAATGTGCAGATGGAAACCACATAGATGGTCTGTGGGAGAGAATCCTTGCTTGGCAAAAGATGGATTATTGCTTTTATGAAATGCCATGAGAGCTCTAGGAGCAGAGGGCTTTGTTTTTTAAGATCTCAGCTCCCTGTTCAGGGAGCTCAGATTTATACTGAAGGAAAAATGTTTGTGGAATGTAAGCCTGTTATTTTATGGATCTGGGATGTAGAAGATAGTCAAGAAAATACAACTTCTGTAAAAAATTACTCCATTTTGTATACAAGGGAGGAAGAAATCAGTCGGGCTGGGGGAAGCCTGTCAGAGCTTAGTTGTCATTGGCAGAAGAGAACCTAGAAACGTCAGTGGGCACCTATCAAAATACTGGGGAAATGAGGAAAGGCCAGCGAAGTGAACCTTCTCCCACTTTTATCTGGAATCAGCATCCAAAATAGGTGGCATTTTCTTGCAAATTCATCTTTAAATCATCACAGCTTTATCCAGAACACATAAGTTTTCACTCTTAAATTCCACAATGAAGATGTCACAGTGGGACACTTCCACCTCAAAAAATGTTAGGTCATGTGGTTTGCCAATATGAATCCACTGCCATCCTTTATACAGCTGAAAGTGCTACACACCTGGGAATATTAAAATTTTTTGTTTGAAAAGACAAGAGGAGATGGAGGATTCTAGTTTTAGGCTTTACACCTAAACACTTTAGACTTGATTTTTTTTCCTCAAATTTCCCTCTATGTGAAACAAAACCAAATTTAATCTTTGATTGTCCATTGTGATTTTTTGAGATAATTACCTCCGCATAATTATTTTGTAAATAATTAATTTGTAAACAATTACTTGTAAGCCTTTAGAGCTCTTCAGATGATAAAATGCTAGAAAAACACAGGACACGATAATCTTTTCTATCTTCTTTTTGCTAGCATCACTATAACTCATTTTGTCCCTCTACATTTTTCCACCAATACTTCCAAAGAAGGAATGGTATTGCCAAGGAATCACATTGCCATAGAGTGTTTTTAAAGTCAAGAGGCAGATTTTTTTCTGAGTTCTTTTTTTTTTTTTTGTTAGGTAAATGCATTGTCGTTCTAGTTTCCAAGCATGACTAGTATAGCTAATTGCTCTTTCATCCACTGACATTTGAGCTGATTAGGTCAGGGTGAAAGTAAAGGGTCTTTGCCATAATATATGTGGAACACATTGTACATGGAACCCTCAAAGCAGCTTCCACCTGGCATCATCATGTCCCAGATGGATTATTTTTGGTTATCATAACAGATTGGTTAGCTGAAAGATACTGTATATAACAGGTTCTCCATAAGCATATCCCAGGTTAATCCATGGGGATTGAATGGTTAATTCATTACAATTTTGCCTTCATGTATGGAACCTGCAAATAGTGCGTTAACAAGTATGTCAAAAAGCAAAATTATAAGCTTTGTTTGGAGCTGAACATTTGGGCTTTAAAAGGTTGTGATTTTTTTGTGGGGATAGAACTCTATGCTGAATTTTGTTGTTAATAGCTGCAGTTTAGATTTTTTTTCTGCAGATGGATCCATTCTCAATAGAGGGCAGTAGAGGATGAAAATGTTAGCTCTTGGCCTATTCACTTTGTTGTGTTCAGATCAATTCTCTAATATTCTTTTAACTGGCTTTAAAATGGACCCTTTCATCTTGAAAAAGAAGGAAGCAAGAGTGTTGGCCATCTGGGAGACACTCTGCCAACACCCAGATGTTCACATCCTTCTGTACAGTTTACTCAATCAATGCAACATCAAGTTGTGCTGGGTGGGTGGGAGGGTGAAAGCATGGGAAGAAGGGAATAGGGCTTTCCTTGAAGGGGAAAGTCACTAGTCCTGTGCCTTCACAAGGGAAAAATCCTGTCATTGCTCCATGTCTGCAGTCTATTAGCTCATGGTAACCCTGGGAAACAGCATTGAATTCTCTCCATGAAAACATATGAAAAGGTAGAAACTTCCCGTGCACGTGTCAGTGTAATTATTCTGCCAGAAACAGTAGCAGACGTAACTCCCCAGAGGTTTTCCTTACAGCTGGTGAGCTGTGCTGGCTTCAGCTCCAGCTGTGCAAGCCAGGTACCCCAGCTGGGTGCTGGGAGGAGATGGCACTGCCCCTTGCAAGCAGGTGGGAGCCTTGGCCTTGACAGAGTGGCTGCTGTTCTCAGGGCAGGGAGAGCAGGGTTGAGATGGGGCTGGGAAAAGAAGCCAAAGCCTGACTGAAGGAAGAGATGGGACATCTAGGAGCTGGGGCACAGCCAAGGTGGGAAAGGCCAAGGTGGGGCAAATGCAATGAAAGTTCTGAGCAGCCCTTTGGATGTACCGAAGTCTAGACTAAATACCATAATGGAGACTCTGCCTTTTGCTTGAATCCACAAGCACCTCTGTGGGGTGTCCTTGGCAGAAGTTAGGCTATCTTGGATACATGGCTAGGACTATACATATGTTTAGTTGATTTAAGATGCATATCACAATAAGCTTATTCAGTTCCAAGGGTTAAAAATAGTACAGTCCTTTCCACAACATTCACTGTGCAAAGGAATGAGTCCACTTTTTTGTACCTGTCAAACATAGATATGTTTGCCATCACAATGCCCTCTTCTCCATTTCCCAGCTTGTTCCCTCCTATTTATTCCCTGCCTTGCAGGGCCCTTCCCGTCAGTGCTGTCTCAGATCTGCTGCTTCTCTTAGTTCTGACATATGCAGCTCCAGTGCTGACAGCCATGTTATCCTCTCTGTACTATCATCATGTCATGCCTGATCTATTATCCCTGACCATCCACCTCTGCTAGATCCCCATCATTCACACTTAGCCTTTCCAGGTCTTTTTAATCAGTTATGGTAATGAAAGCTTGTCAGAGACCAGGTAAATTATTACATGTTGTAGTTCTCTGACTACTCTTCTTGTTCCAGTGCAGAACAACAGACAGTGCCTGAGGTAGCCCATGGTGAGACCTCAGTAAAGGCTGTGTATTCAGGTTTATCTTTCTCAGTGTTTACTGAGAAATGCACCAAGTCTACTCCAGCTGACAACAAAAAGCAAGAGAAGGACAGGAAAGAAGAGTCTGTTGTGAAATTGGATGCGGGAGTTCAAAGAATTTGAGGTTTTGAGGGAAAGGTCTTTTTGGATCAGAACACGTTACAAAGAAGTCACAAATGTCGTATCAGAACTCAGTTTAGAGACAGATTGTGAAAGGCCCTTGGAAGATACATAAGAAGGAGAGGGAACGAGTTGCCTCGAAAGGATGAGGAAGAGGATGCCCATATAGAAGATTTTCCAGTGAAATCTGACAGCAACATAATGTGGGGTAGAGAGCAAGTCCTAATCCTCCAAATCTCTCACAGCAGTAACCAGAGCTGGGCATCTTTCCATAAAAGGCAAACAAATACATAAACAGAAAGGCAGAGCCACCACTCAGTGAATAATTTTTGGACAGGTATTTGCCTGCATCAGCCAGCATTCTACTGGTGCTCCTTTTCTATTATATCCTACATGCCAAGCTTAAATGGGCTGCACTCAGAAAGAAAGAAAAATGACAATCTTTTCCTAAATAGCTCACTTTTCTGTAAATGCCAATATGAAGATGGCCAGAAGGTTCTCTAGGGAGAGAAGCGAGACGCTGCTGTCTTCCCACTCCCCGGTGGCTGAGCTCCTGTGCCTTATAGCTACCCTGCTGCAGCAGATCTGTTCAAAGCTGAGCAAGTCCCACTGGTGATGCTGGCACACTTGGGTCCCAGCGATGAGAGCTGCCTGCTGCGGCTGCATCAGTGCAGCCGGCTCAACAGCACATTTTCCCGGGAGGTGCTAAGACTGGTTGGGACAGTAAATAATTAGCTTTTGTGCCTTTGGCTACAGAAATGATTATGAATTTTTAAGCAATGAGAGTGATTGAAGAAATTTCTGTTTGCTTTCTTTTAGTTGTGTTGCAAAGTTTAGCTTCAAGAAGGAAAATACCCTCAGAGGAGGTTGACAGACAGGTGGGAAAAGACAAAGATGCTAAGAGATCAGAAGAAATTCAGTGAGCATTAAAAACTGGGGGAGAAGGTCCTGATAAAGGGGGATGACTTTCATAACAAAGGAATTATCTTTCTTGTTCAGTCCTTCCTTTATCTGATAACAGGCTATTCCCTGAGAAAGTTGGCTCCTGGGAAGTTAGTTTCAAGCTGAAGTTGAACATGAAAGTTCATTTTTTGGCAGAAGTTACTTTCTCTTTAATTTATTTATTTTTGTAAATTTATCCTACTCCTTTTTTTAAATTATTTTATTTTTTTAATTAACAGAATGCTGAAAGATACTGTAGAGAGGAGTTGTCTCTATTAAGGCACATAGGATTTAATCTCAGAAGTATACTACCTCCCCCATGGGCTGCTCAAGGCTGCCTGCTTATGCCTCCTCTGTTGATGGCAGTTCTGCCTCCAGGACTCTTGTCCTCTCTGGCAGACTGTCAGTAAGGGGTCCCCTGATGCCACATTTTGCAGTCTTGGCTCTTGATCGACCTACTTGGCACAGCAATGAACCTGGAGGTACTTCATGTTTTGCACACAATGCCTACACTTGTTAACTTTGTGTCTTGCCTTGTCAAGTGAAATCAATATTGATAATAATAAATCCATTAGCAATTAATTATGAATGAATTATCATTCCCTGAAAAATACTTCTAAGGTAAAAAACACAGTAAGACAATTTCTAAAGGTTCCCTGTTTGCCTCCTCTATTGCATAAATCTTTTCTAATGGTTTTAAAACCCTTACTAAAACATTCAGTTTTTTCAGCTGTTCTTCCACCTTGCCCTTGGGTGGAAGAACTGGCTGGGTCAGAAGGCACTTTTCCCCAGATGATTTTAATCCCCCTATTATATGGGCACAGCAAACACCACACTCTTTCTGTTGCTGCAAACAGGGCTGCAAATCTGACCACACAATGGTGTAACATCAGATGAACGCGCATTGAAAAATTCCTCAGGGTGGCAGTGAGGGCCCAGAACAATTTGCCTGAGGTGTGATACCTAAAACATGCAACTCTGTTATCCCACCATGGCACCATGAACCGTTTTCCCTACTGGAAAGACTGGACTGGTTGTGGTTGCAGAGTGGGGATCTCTTCTAAACCAGTAGGAGAAGCTGAATGAGGCTCCTCCAACTCCTTCAAGCGGGAGACCAAAGCATATATTACATCTCACGGAGGAAAGTTAAGAGGATGAACAAAGAGGAAAGAATGGGAGCTTCTGCTAAACAGAGTAGCTGTATGGCTTTGAAAACTCTTCCCAAAAAAGCTGTCACAGGAAAGACTAATTTCCTACTGTTGAAATGACACCAGGGTGACTGGAGTTGCCAGTTAGAAAAAGCAACTACACGTTTACCCAGCTCAAATCTTTTCCCTTCCTTCTTCATAAATTTATAAAGCTGTAAGTCTTGGAAATAATCTCCTGCAATGATTTTGTCCTGTACCTTCCCATAAGTCAGAATAAGATTTAGCCACCTCCTCGCTGTAAGGTGTTGGTCTAACCTGTTCTCAAATCTGCCAATGAAAGGGCTCAATATCCAGACAAAACCTAGTTCCCAAAGCGTAGCTTTTTTTTTTTTTTGCTGCAAATGATGTTGATTTATTTTTATCCTTCTCACAGTGGCCATGGAGAACAAATGATGGCTGTCCTCTCTAAAGCAATTGTTTACATATTGAAAAACTCATACGTTTTCCCCCATAGTCTTGTTCCTCTAGACTAAACAAACTCAGTTTCTTTAACATTTCCTCATCACTCATGTTTTATAAAGCTTTTATCATTCCTGTTGCTTTCTTCTGGACAGTCTCCAATTCATCCACATCCTCAACTCTGCTGGGCCCTGCTTGGCCGTGGCTGACAATCTGTCGCTAAGAAAATGCCACACTTCTGAGTGAGACATTAGAGATTTGTTTCCAGATTTAGCGTTCCTCCATTGTAGATGTAAGCATTTTAGTTTCTGTTAGTAGTGATAAATATATATGTATACACACATATATAGCAAAACAAACTAAACAACATAAAGTCTCACATTCCTGAAGGTGGTTTGTCAGTTTTGCACTTCGGTGACTACCGGCTCCATAGCACTTACATGTGTTCCATGGCACTTTCCCCACCCAGCAGCATGGCTGCTGAGGCAGTCAGAGGCCTTGCAGCCAGTAACCCTTGTAGAAGAGCCTCTTACAAGGCAATGTAATTAAAGTCAGCATTCAAAGCACATCAAATAATCAAAAGACCTACCAGCCCCCAAACAGAGGCAAAATCAAAGAGCCTGGCATGGAAAGAAACCCAGCAACCCTGAAGGCATGAGCAACCAACCTAAAGAGATTACATGCCAACAGAGGGAAGTAGGGGAGGAACTAATGGCATCAACAGTTGAAAACCAAATTCAGGAGACTTCAAAAAAGGAGTAACTGGGCTACCAAATTACATGTTTTTAAAGTATTTGGGATAAGGAGGAACATGTGTGGTTAGAGTGTCCAGGCTTGGTTTAATCCTGGCCATGGAAAGCAGTGAGTGTTTCCTCCTTGGTATCAGTCATGGCTACCAGCAAACACTTGTGTAGTTTTGAGTGGTCCCACACTCACAGTCAAATCAGAAACACACAAACAGAAACAGTCTTCTTGCTAAGCTTAGAAAAGGGATTGTGCACTCAAAAGCCCACCTGTTTTATAGATCAGTATCAGCTACAAACCTCATCACATCAATATCCTTAAGATGTTGTAGCTGGTATCATGAAGCTTGCAACTTTTGCTGGTAGGTTGTTTACTCAGGAGGAGCACACAATCCAAGAGCAGTCTCATTTCCAGAAATCTCTTTTTCTTCTGTGGGCTGACGGAGGTTGCACAAAATTCTCATCAAAATACGGAGTAGGCAGCTCATACCTGATTTGAACTCTTAATCGAAGGCACCTCCTTGACTTCCAGGAAAATTCATGGATCCCTCCACATAAATTCAAGGATCTGTTCACTAAGCTAAGCAACAGGTTTTTCACCCATACATTGTCTCCTTCTATATTTCTAATAACTTTAGGAGAGAAACACAAATTCCACGTTATCTACATCATGAAGTTCTTTTAAATGGTAGAACAGGGACCAACTCATCCTAAGGGTGAAACCAACAAAAATTAATTTGGTGCAATTAATTTAGCAAGCTTTCAGCCTGATGATGCTTATTTAACCAATGTGGATGAAAGCAAAATTTCCCCACGGCCCCTTCTAAACACCTCAACTAAGAAAATAAGCATGAGTGTGGTAAAGAGCATGTTGGTACCCCAAGGGACCAGAGAAAGTGCAACAACAGAGTGCCTTATACAGAAGGGGGAGTGTTAAGCATGTTTAAACCAAACATTTCTTTCCCTTTCCTTTGGGATAAAACTATTTCCCATGGAAACTAAGGCTGTGCCCCTACATGTGTAGCCCGGGGAGAGATGCTTTGATGTGAAAGAGAATCCTGGTAAAGTACCGGATGCAGAAGCCAATGTGGAAATAGGAGGGACTTCCAGAAGCAGGAAGAAGCATTGTCCCAGAGGGGCTTCCATCACCCCCCCTAGGTCATCATTCAGACTGTCTGGCTAGTTTCCTCCTGACAGTCACTTTGCCATAAGGAAAGTCTTGTCTCAGACATGGGGCAACATTTTATAACTTTTCCCTTACTTTAGACAGCTAAATGAATGTGAGATTTTATGGCATAATCTAGATATAAAAAACTAATGTCAAAATGTCACAAATTATAAACCAAATGCTGCTTTTAAGGGTACCACAGAAAACCTGGAGAAACCATGAGAACTTCAGAAAAGTAGAAGTGCTGCAAATTTGATTTAGTCTAGGGAAAAGGGAGAGGGATTTAATTCTGTAAATTTTTAGGAATAATACAAAGAAATTATTTGAGAATTAGCATGAAAGTGTTACAAGTGTCTACACTCATATGCTATTGGAGCTATATGGTCTATATGAAGACCTGCCTACAGTGTGCAGATGATTTGCTTTAGATTATTAGTCTCCAAGGTAGATAGTGTGGGGGATCTGCACGTAAACACTTGCCTGGTATTGCAGGACTCACAGCCCAAGAGAAGCCTGTTCTAGAGATAAAAAGTTCTATGGTGATTCTCCCATCTTGTTCTTTAAAAGAGCCAAACATTATTCCCTGCTTTCTTCACCCATCACTGAGATAAGTGCTGGTCATGGCCTAAACTCCATCAGTGAGCTTGCATAGAGAGCACTGCTGGTGCTGCCACGTGACATTGAAGGAGCAGAAGCATGTCCTGCATGCCCATGAGGAGATTATGGTCACATGTGAAATCTGTTCAGCAGCAGCAAAAGGTAGTGTGAACCATGATAACTTGTTACTCTACAGTAAGTCCCTCTTCACCCTCCAAGTTTTCACCACTGTCAAGGTTCTTGTGGGCGCTGGTTCTGAAACAGCTGAAAGGAAACTGAAGTACCATTTGATCAGAGACCTTTTCTAGGCACATGGGCCATATCTAAGCAAATGGCCCTATGATGGCAATGGTCAGGGTTTGTTCCTGTATTTCAGCATAAGGCTCACAGGCAATAAACTACATCATCGTTTCTTTGTATGCTCTGGCTCACAGTGACACATCCAGTATGATTTCTGTGACAAAGACTTTGTCAGTGCTCCCTCCCAGAGTAAAATCTGGCACCTTGTTTCACATTCAGAACAATGTATTTGTTTTAACTATGTAACTGAATGTGTTGAATTATTTCTTCAGTGACTAGAGAGGGCTTCGTATCAGCAACCTTCAAGGCTAACAAATTAGGTGTATTTATTACTGAGTTTGCACTTGGTGCCTACCTCACATAAATTAAGTACACCAGCTATCTTCAATATCATTTGCATTGACTGTCTACTAAATAGATTACTGCTTTACCCTATGTTCTTAAAGATAAATAGAATACTGGCATATGGATCTCTAAGCAACATCTCTGCCTGAAGATACAGGGAGCTGGAGGAGGTCAAAGTTCCTGAAAATTGAGCCACAGGATCAACATCACAGCTAAATCTTTGTGGTCACAGCTAAATCTGATGTCCAGTTGACCACCCAAAGTCCTTTGAAATAAGACCCAGATCCAGAAGAAATTTCAAGCGCTCCTCTGGAAGGACTGGTTTCCTCTCTCTCTTTAGTGGGAGTAAGAGTATTGTACTCTTGCACAGGGAGCCCTGAGGTGTATTTAATTAATGCTCATTATGAACTCTAAGAGGAGGTTGAGACATAAACATTATTATAGCTTCAAAGCCTGTGGGAATCACTCAGGTTTTACTCAGCTCTCTTATGGTGGCAGAGTTCTTACTGACCTCTGGACAATTCGAATATATGGAACAAAGTGTCTACAATTTGGCCCATAATGTACCTGTCTCTCTCCTGGGCTGGACTTTGCTCTAATCCGTCCTACATTCTTTGAGTCTCATCTATTCATTGACTGAAGTGCCAAGTGCCTTCAGAGGTGTTGCTCCACCAGTAATGCTTCTCATTCAAACATTGCTCACTATCAAAGAGTCTAACCCTATTAATAATAACTTTAAAGAGAACAGAGAAAGAGGAGACAAGAATTAGATTCAGTTTAATAAGATTTTTCTTTCACCCAAGTTTTATGTTCCTTTCTTTTATCTTTTTATCAAGGCAACTGTATTCTGAAAAGCCTGAGGGTACAATAAACAACAGAAGGTGATGCAATGGCTGCTCGTTATTGCTTGATGGGTGAATCATCCTACTGGCTGTTATCTGTGTTATTGGAACAGATCACTCGAGGGCTGCACTGAACATGGGCCACAAAATGTAACACTGCATTAATATCATGATGTGACACGTCAGTCTCTTTATTTCTAGATGAGTTTCCTTTCAACTGCACATAGATAAAATCACAAGAAAGGGTCCCCATGGGATATATTAAAAATTATACCTGGGCCTTATTTTTAACAAAGCTCAGTTGGTACTGACTGGCCAAATCCAGCAACCTGTGCTTACACCAGTGAGCAGCTGTTCATGCAAAAAATTCCATTGTTCCATCAGGGCATCTCAAGCAAGTGACTCCTCCCTTTCCAGAATTAGTACTGAGGTTTTTTCCTACCCCACCCTGCTGTTTTACACAAAATGCCACATCCTACTTAGTTTTTATGGTATACTAGGGTACTCTTTTTTTTTCTTTTTTTTTCCCCCGCCTTGGGTTTTATGAATATTGTACTACTGGGACTAAACAGAGAATGAAATGTTTCCACAAGCAATATATGAGCATTAAAAACCACCAATATAAATATATTTTACCAAAACCAAAATTACTTATTTTATCTTTCTCACGCATGATGCCTAGTCTACATGAAGATCTCTGTAATTAAGATCCTAAAACCTTCCTTGCCTGACATAAGAGGCTGTTCTGTAGGTTTGTACCTGAGGTCCTCTAACCAAATGGCAGGCACTTTTGGTGTAACAATACTAGTTTTTGGTGTTAACTATAAAATTTAGCAGCTGTGATATGCATTTGGTTTGGGTATTTAATTGTACTGATCTATTGTCTTACATCTGGAGTCCACGAAAACACTTCAGGTCCTTCAGGAAACAGGCACAGAGGCAGCAAAGAAAATTTGTGACTTTAGGAAGTGCCTCTGCCGAGCTGTCTCTAGTCAGCCTCTGCAAACCAGATCTTGTTTACTCCACAGTATTCCGTGGTATTTTTTCCCTTTGTTTCTTGCAAGTCTTTGTGCGCCTTTTCCCAAACCAGAGCTTTCAGGGTTTGAACTAACAACTGCAGTACCGTCAGCTGTCCCTTGGGAGGGGGATGTGGTGCTGCATGGCTGTAATCAGACCACAGAGTGCCTAGAGCAGAAAGAGAGGCTTACGCTTCATGCTGAGCTATCTGTGAAGAATGAGAAATCAGGACAGCATGGACTTAATGAACTTGTACTATTGCTTGGAGACAAGACCCACTGCACTGTCCAGTATTCATATAAGGACATCTTTGCTCTGCACCAGGGAAGAGATTTGTAACAGCAAAGGTGTCTAAAAGGCTTCGTTAGTCATGTCACCAATGAAGGAAATTAGGATGACACTCACAGTTTCATGGCCCAAACCAGCCATGCAGTGGTAGAGCAAGGCAGGGCCACAGCACCAGGGCTGTAGCAACCTAAGGCAGTCCAGCAGCCCACAGGTAAATGGTGTGGCTGTCCCAGCTCGGTTAGATCTCCCCATGCAGGGGCCAGCAGCTACAGAAAAGCCCAGGACGGGGTTAGGACTGGTTGCTTGAAGCTCTGTTGGCCAACCTTTCCCTCCCTGTGAATAACATATCCCTAAAGGAGCAGCACGAAGTCACGGAATCATACAAACATTTAGTTTGGAAGAGACCTTTAAGATCATCAAGTACAAACAGTAACCCAGCACTGCCAAATACATCACTAAACCATGATCCCATGTCTTTAAAATCCCTCCAGGAATGGTGACTCCACCACTTCCCTGGGCAGCCTGTTCCAATGTTTCCTTACTCTGACTACAAGAAATATGCAAGTTATCATCAACAGTAGTGATTCTCCTGTTTCTGTTGCTAAACTCAGCATTACATTTCCATGGCTGCTTGGATTTTGCTGTGTAAGGCATTGTCCACCAGCTCCCCAGCCTCCTCACTGCGCCCTTTCTCACACCAAGAGCTCAGAACCACGGCCAGCAGGACCAACACTTATTTCACTTAGTGCCAAGCGCAACTTAGGCTCCCTCCCAGTTTCTTTTTACCCGATTAAATAAAGTCAAGCTCCCACACCGAACACAAAGTGGTGGGGCTGAACACACACCTCAAAGCTTCCGGGAGAAATTCACCAGTTCAGAAATCCCTCTCTATTAAGCTGACCCCAGCACAAGAGATAAAATGTCCCTGAGCATTTACTAAAGCATTCCTCTTGCGCCTTTGCCCAGCCCAAGGCAGAGGCAGAGCTGAGGACTCAGGCAGGGCCCTGCCCCATCCTCACAGTGCTCTGGTCCCACCACACTGTGCACCTGGACCCAGTGGCCACCTCAAGCAAAGGACAGAAACAAGGCCAGAGTGAAGCTCAGCTGTGATAGAGTGACCATCTTCATCTGGATGGTACAACATAAACTATATTTGGAGGCCAGAATGTGGCTGTGCGTGCCCACTTACCACCTGAGTTCCTTTCAGCTGCATGTTTTGAAGACTTATTTGCCTTTTACATTTTGATTTGTTGTCCAGTGGAGAAAGAAACTTCTCAGAGATAAGCCCTTTCTCCCCTTTGTCATTAACATTTCTCACTCTCTTTTGCTTTAAAAGATTTACAATGATGGCAATGAATGCTTATGCAGTAGAAGCAAGCAAAGCCACTAAATTTTTACAAAAACCAGAAAGAGACACTGTGATTTTTTTTAGCTGCATTTTCTCTATGAAGGAGTGTGTCCAAGACAAAAGAAATAACTGTTATTGTAAGGTATTCTCCATTTTGAATCCAGAAAGTACAGGAAGCTGAGCAGTCTCTTTGTTCATCCAGCTACTGCTGCTGATGGAGACAAAGCAAGTCATGCGTCTACATAGTCTTATGCTGGTTTTGCTTTTCTTAGACAAAAGCTTTTCTAATGGGTGGGGTCAGTCAACAAGGATGGAGGAAGAAGGATTTGCAGTTACAGCTGAACTGCCTTCTGTGTGCCCTTGGTCAGCTTTCATCTACTTCATTGCTGTGTACATTAGGCTATGGCAAAATCAGTTCAGAGAGAGAGGGAAGGAAATCCCAGCATAATGCCAACATCCTGGGAGAAACCTTGCCCATGAAGACAGCGAGCAGCAAAGAACCCCTGACCTGATACACCATCTAGCCTCTCCAGCTGCAGGGTGTTTGCTGTTAGTTAAATGCAAAAGAGATATTGATGGTTGCTCCCCTTCCCCCTCCATTTTTATGAAATTTCATATGGAAAATTGCAAAACCGTTGACCAGCTCTATGACTGGGAAAAATATTTTTGTAAGTGGGCCAAAGGTTTTTCCCTTGTTAATTCTCAGGAGTTCAAGGGTTAGTCAATATTTCAACTTATGATAATTTTCAATAAATTCTAAGGAATCACAGCTTGAAAATCTTCTGGAAGAGAACTTGAGGAAGATTTGGTAGCAATTTCAGAAAATGAGTGGATTTCACTTATTCAGAACAGTCATATGCTACAGAGGATTTTTTCCTACACTTCAGCATTTTTTACATCTACTTGAAAAATACAGTAGAATGAATTGTACAAATTACATTGTATTTGCATTAAATAGATGTTGTGTGGTAGGCAAAAATTATAAAAAAGCCAAAATAGGAATGAGGCAAGATAATTGCATGACAAGAAAAGACAGGAAAGTCCCATGAAAACAGAAGCAAAGCAATGCTGTCCCTGCACTCTCTGACCTGAGTCCGGAGACATGTGTTAACAACACACACCACGGCCTGAGGCAGAAAAATGTGATGTGGTTGACAAAACTGTGGCATGACTAAAGACAGAGCATGTGAATTGTATTTATGTACTAGTCTCTGAAGTGGAGAGCATATTGTCAAGCAGCCTGAGGGAGCTGTATCATATGTAGCTCTGTGTGCAGCACGGTATAGCTGTATCCCATTAAGATGCTGGTAACGGAATATATTAAATATCCTCTTGGAGGCTAAGGGTCCAATCCTCCTGCACTGAAATCAATACAATTTTTGCAATTTATTTTTCATGGGAAGAGAATCAAACCCTTTCAGCTGCCACTCTTCTGAAGGATTCACATGCATACACAACAACCAGTAAAACCAGCAGAGAGCTCTGGTTTTGCACTCCCAAAAATGCCCATCCATGGTCATATCACAATGACTAAGAGTAGGCTTGTCTGGTGATAGATCTGCGACTGCTCTGCCTGGACCCCACCCAAAAGCCAAGAGACCCATTCACAGAGGAAAAACTGTTGAATGCTGTCTTTCAGAGCAAGAAGACCAGCCTAAAGCACAGAAATTTGTTTTCTGATTGTAATATACACCTAGATGTATCCTAAAAGAGAATAGCATTTTGTAGTCTGCTGTTACAAAAGCCATCATGTGCTTTGTTCACTCCCTCCACAACATTTCTTCTTTTTTTTTTTTAATCATCTTTATAGCTCACCTCCAGCTAAATAACTTTTGTGCATGATTCTGTTTCAAGATCTCTCAGGAAATACACAGAGCCAGAAAAATAATCAGAGTTTAGTACACTGGCTTCCTGTTCTGTTTCTTGCGGAGAACAGGCTGGGTCCTGTTCTGCCTTCCCCTGGGGAAACAGAGAGGACTGCTGATGGTGGTGGAGCTAAACGAAGGTAAAACATCAAAACCCAAGAAAAAGTAATTCATGGCGGGGACTCTGGGCTAAAAATATGGGGCACATTTTTAAAAAGCCAGCTGTTGGCTCACAGAGAAGTTCCCTTTAAGCACAATACACAGTTAAGTTTTCCATTCAAAATGAACTTGAAAATAAAACTCAGTGCATCCTGAAGGCTCGGAAGTCCTGTTGGCACATTAAAAAAATGCCATTAAAACAAAAAAATCCCACAATGCATGTATGTGTGGTGGCTCATAGCCAAGTGCTGGAGGTGGACAACAGTGGTCCTCTTCACTGGTGGTGGTGTCCTACGTCATAACTCTGCTTCAAAAGAGAGGCTTGGGAAGGAGCCAGCTCTGGATCCTGCAGGATTTAGACCTCGGTGTCCCCTTGGGAGAGTGCTGCAGCAGAGCACACTGCTTCTGGCCACAGCACGGCAGGCAGGGGTGTGCTTCTTGATAAATGATCTTACTGCAGTGCTCCATGAACATCACCAGCTCTACACAGGTAAAGCACGATGAATTTCTCTTGAAGGCCACAGTAACAGATTTTAGGTGACTGCTTGTTAATCTCATTCCCTTAACCAACCCAAGGGTAGGCCATACAGGTGAGGCCACTTTGAGATTTCCATTGGACAGGTGGGCACCTTCATCTCCTCGGAAAGAGGCAATCTGAGTTTTACATGAAGTGCTGCACAGCAGGACTGGGTTCAACTTCTCACCAAGAAATCTGTTGCTTCACTGTGGCTCTGGTGTCTCTGGCTCCAACCATTTATCTGAAGCAGAGAAGTAAACCAAAATACCAAATCTCAGACTGGTTTTTCACTTGCCTGTGTTGTAAAAACCTTATGGCATTTCTCTTAACAGCTGAAGATGCTGCATTCTCAAGAGCTTTATGAACAGGGGCAGGAAAATACACAGAGTTTGTACAGTCTCTTCAAATGGAGGCAGCTTGTTTTTGTTCCTGCTGATTCAAGGGACAATTTATACAAGCTCAGTGATGAAGCTCCCCTTTTTAATTTGCCAATAGCATATACCAATCACAGACCCAGTGTGCAACAGGGCACATCAGATTCAAGAAAAACCGGACAGTCTGTGAGCTGAATACTACATACATATATATACACAATAGTGATGCTTTCTCTGCACCTCAGGGGTTCTCAGCTAGGCTTGGGGCAAGAGAGCAGATTGCACACAAGACTTTCTCCTTGTTGGAGTGGAAGAAGCATCTGTGCAATAGAGGTACAGGGAGAGTGCATCCATCTGCAACTGCCTGCCATAGCAGCCTTCATGCATGTTTTGTGTAGGACTAGGATGCACAAGCTCACTTGAAGGTTAGATGCACTTACTCCATCACCTTTCACACCCCTGCTTCTGGGAAGAGCAGGGAGGACTGGTAGAGCTCATGAGAGCTGACTCAGAGCAGGTCCTGGCTGGGCACAGTGTGAGTACTGTAGCTCCTTAGAGCCCACCTCCAGACCTGCCCAGAGCTGTTGCTGTTGTGGGAAAGAGGCATTTCCTGTCAGTTATGGCCTGGATCTTCAATCTTTGTAGAGAACAAGTCAAATTTAGCTATCCAGCGATAGCAAGTGCACCTCATTCTTCCACAATCAGCTCTACAGCCTTGGAGCTCCACTGCAAGATCTCAGACAGGGTCGTACTTCTGTGACCTGGATGTCTTGGTCTTACTGACATCCACACTTTTGGGATACTTTCTGAGAGGTAGATATATGTTCCTTGTAATTCAAGCAGATACAAAACCTGTAGCACGATACAGAGATCACAGGAAGAAATGCAGCAGAGAAGGGGTTCAAGGTTTTGAACTTCCATCTTTGAAGCATCAAAGGGCAAAATCTAGAACCTGAAATCAGAAATAGCATAGATTTACCAAGACAGTAAACCACTGAGGCAAAGAGAATGGCTGACCTGAGAGCCTGCAGTGTCATGGGAAGGCCTCAAATAGTCCAGACACCAGGAGGGGATCACATATAAACAAAAGCTGACCAATGGCATTACAAAACAGGGAGAGATGCCCTAAATTGACCAAAAGAGCAGGGTGGAAAGACCTGCAGATTGAAGATGACCACATTCAGAGTTCCTGCGTGGAGTGAAAAGTGTTTCACACACAGCTGGTGACATCATTTGGATCCTCCCAACACTAAAGTGAAATATTGTCTGAACACTTTCAAATGAAAGTAAAGTAATTTCCAAGCATTATCATCTTTTCTTTGTTATTAAAAATACTTTTAAATATGTTCACAATAATTTGATTTCAAAGAGACAAGATCATTCCCGAGTTATTTCTACCAGAAATGTTTATTGTAGAAACAATCCCCTTTCACCTGTAATTCTTAAATTTCTAGCTTCTGAGTTATACAAATAGCTGTGAACTTTCTTAATTTAGTTGTTTTGGGGTTTTTTGTCCATGTCTCAAATATTCTTTTTTTTTTTCCTTTTCTGTTTTGTTTGAATAATTTTACTTGCAGGTATTTTCTTTAGAAAAACAGGAGAATCCTCTTTTCCAAAAGTGAAGTTCTGACTTCTGTCCATCTGAGAAAATGTTTCTCCTCAGTTGTCAATTACAATTTTTACTTCCTTTTAAAATTTCTTTCCTCCAACTGGTTTGGCCCATAACTTTTTGAGAGAGGCATCATCTATCCTCTCTCAGCACTACCACCAGGGCTGGAAATACCCATGGAAGGATTGGATTTGTCATGCTGCACTAAAATAAGCGGTGTTCTCTAGACCACCAGGGCCAGGGTGGTCTCCAGTCAGCTGGGGTTTCACACATCTTTGAATGGTGACAGAGAGGCCATCATCTGAAGAACATCTCACGTGGCTTCCTATACATCTTACCTTTCCTCAGTGTAGGACGAGAACAGATAACTCTATCAGGCCACAAATATTTGATAAGCAGCATTTTTGTCGACTAGAGTTGTGGCACTAAAAAAAAAATCAGCATCAATTACTCATTTCTTGGCTCAAAACACTGACTGTGATCTTGATGTTTGACTTTGTGGGAAGCTGTTTGAGCTAGGATGAGCACATGGGCAGGTTTCAATTTGTTAGGCTCAGACATAAGAAAACTGCTCCTTACCACATCAGATCTCTGGCAGCAGAGACTGTATCATACATCTAAGTGAGGAAACAGAGGGTGAGTTGGACTTTGCTTCTACAAATGGAGCTCTGCAGATGGCACAGTGCTTACAAAGAGGCAGGAATATTGTCTTTTGATCTCAGTAGGAGGGTGGGGACAAGGAGGGGGAAATCTGATATTACCCACAAGCTGGGGAAAGTTTCAAATCTCTCACTCAAACAGGCAAAGTATTTGCTGCTGAGTTTCTGCTTTTATCCTTGTCATCACCAATATTAGCTCCTGATGCCTCCTTGGATTTTTTCCTCAATGAATTTGCAGTAATCTACAAAACAAGGTTTAAGATACACTGGAAGATGAGTGAGTGCTGTTCTTAAATTATAAACTCTATTAGAAAAAGAAAGACTTCTAAAAGCATTAGCTAGTAAAACATATTTACTAATATTAATTGTTCTTTTCCTCGAATAATGATTTAAAAAATGCTAGAGCAGAGCAAAATTTCTTATAGGTTAAGTGGGAGATTTGTTTGGGCTCAGCCAAAAATTTATGAGTCAGCAAAGCTGATTTAATTTAGTGAAAGCAATAGATTTAAGATATATATTTGATAAAGCATCTGTTGCAAGAAGGTTATGCCTTTTCCTTTCAGTTTAACCACAATAGCAAATAGCTGTGCTGAAGCCTGTAATATTGCACTGAAAATTACTGCAAGAATGATAGGGCTCATTCTATGCAGTTTTGTAATCTGTTGAAAGGAACATCCCGGAACAAAGTTAAATTGATGAGTAAAGAAAATAAACAAGCAAACAAAACATGTTTCAATGGGGACAGATGCTTTTTTATGAAAAATACTGCTTCTATAGGTTTTTTAATGTTTTTTGAAAACCTGACAACGATTTTAAGAGCAAAATACCGTTTTTCTTACAGGTTTTAAAAACCTTTAAATTCTCCGAAGAAATCTTGGGAATTTTTGGTTTTGTTTCTTGTCAAACACTGTAGTGAAACTATCTTCTAAAATAAATCCTGTCAGTTTAAAAGACCAGTTTGTTTACGTGTGTGTGTGTGTATCTCTGAGAAAGAAGGAAGAGCCTTCTGAGAGCGATGCCAATTACTCAGCAGCTGAGCAATTCCCACGCCCCACTGACATAACAGCAAACTGAGAGGACTCATGGTTGGCCCCAGAGCAAGGTAGGCAGGTGTTACACTCTTTTTTAATTACGTATTTCCAGTCCTCCGAGCTGTATCTTCATTGCCATGGAAGATAATACGATTTTTTTTCCCCCCTTAACTTACACTGCAAAAGATAGATGACAACTTAAAAGCAACCTTGCTTGATTTATAGGGTCTCAAGCCTTTTGGCCACATTTGTCACTTAAGAAAAAAGTAACTTAACTTCTGTGTAAAGTTACATGTTAGAAAGAGAGAGGGAGAGAAGGTTTTCTTATGGCACAAAGCCCTTTACATTTCAAGCAAAAGAAAACCTCATCAATATTCAAAATTTCTTCTGTGTGTACTGAAAACAGGCTGATATTTATATGCCAGATCAGCAGAAGAGGTGGAAAAGGCAGAAGACAGTGTGTGAAACCGTTACCAGAAATCCCATTCATACAGATAAAATAGCATGGATGAGCTGACTTTGTGGGGCCTTTGCACTAATTGGGTGTGACACTAGATATAAGGCTCAGTTGCAGAGACCGGTGTCGACTCTCCTAAAAGTTTGAATATTTAATCCAAATTCTCAAAAGAGAAAGCTTTGTACATGACCTGGACTTGGAACACGTGAAAAATTCTGCATGTAAGTTTCTCTGGTTCATGAATATTTTTGTAAAGGTTTTTTTCAGTAAGGGAGAAACTAAGTGAGTGAAAGATGCATGAAAGCATTAGAAAATGGCAAAACCTGCAACACGTATTTCTGGTGCAGGATGTCTAGTTCTTCATGGAAAATAATAAGCTAATTTTGATCTCTTGGGCTGGAACTACTCTCTGGAGATGATCCTCTCTTTCTCTTCACTGTCTACAGAGGGAGCCAAGTTTCCTCAGTTTAGGTAGGTGTCTGAATTTTTGTAGCTTAAATTCCTCTAAAATTTCTAATGTAGAGAGCATAAGCAACCTAAAAGTTTCAGTCCCTTCAATTTTACAATAATTTTGGTGATACCACCTTTCTGTGTGGAAGTTAAATCTTCAGTTTGTCTGTTTCTCCTCTTAATGTGTTTCAATGTTTACAGCTCAGAAGTTTGTGTACATTTCCGATGCCAAACAAGGAGCAATAACAAAGAGAGGATCCTAATGTAGCTAGCACTAGCAGCAGCACAAAAAAAGTCATTACAAAGAGTGAATATAGTAAATTAAAAGCAATAGAAGTGTCAGCTAAAGTTGATTTAAATCTATGAAAGTGATAAATCTGTGTGCATCTGGAGAATCAGTTACCAAATTTTCTGTGCTTGCTTTTCTCCAAGCTTCCAGAAGAAACTGGATGATACGTTGCAGGCAGGAAGACATTTCTGAAGGACCTCAACATAAAGACCATAGTGGTGGCAAACGCCTAAGGCTGTGATGTTCCACATCTTCACGGAAAGCTCTGCTAGAGGAGGCCAGCACTGAGAAATAATTGCGGAGACCTGTATGAGCTGCCAGTCAGTCACATCCTGGTGAGGAGGGACAAATGGGTCAGCCCCATCCCGAAACAGCCAGAGGATCCCAGCTCCCCAGACCACGTAGGCTGCAAGTGTTACAAGACCAAATGCTCCAGATCCCTTGGGATATGGTGAAAGATGAATACCTCATCTGCTTCTCCTTATTAGCACTTTGAACACATACACTAGGGCGAGAGCATGTTTGAGGAAACTGCGAAAGGTGGCACAGTGAGTGCTTTACTCCAAGGAAGGAAGACATTTGGTGGAGTATTAACTATTTACTTCACTTTGCTGCAAATGGGAAGAATCACAGACTGATCCTATCGATGCAGCTTCTTCCCAGATTTCTTGAGTGTAAAAACTTTACCACTCAGTTCCTTTAAATTTAATGATATTTTTTGGCGCTACAAAGTTTTTGATGGAAGTAAGGCTTTCTAATCTTTTGAAATGTGAAACACCTTTTCAACAAAAAGCACAATCAAGTCTTAGCATGCTTCCACAGATATTTCAGTCCTTCTGGCTCTATTTGTCACTAATTTCTGAGCTGCTCTGGGCTAGTATATCTGACTGCACAAATAGTAAAAGTGTCCACCCCTGAGTTCAGACCAATGCGACACAAAAAAAAAGGCAACAATGTGGTTTATACCAATTTGGACATCATGATTATGTCAGAAAAGTAACTTGTGTCACTGACAACAAAAGCTGTAGGAGACAGACAAGATGCACGCGCCTGGGATGGTCTCTGAAGACAGACTGCTAGACATGTTCCTATCAAACCTTACCCCATCAGTTTGTTAAGAATGAAAATTAAAAATTACATTTAACCTTCTGTGGTGTGGGAGTTAACCAGAAGAAATGTTATGTCAAAATCCGTGCTTATGAAATAGAGTTGAGTGTCCACCTGCTCTAGTCAGGGACCACTTCTCTGCTCACAGTCTTGCCTGGAATTTGGAACACTGTATTTGGGAAAAGAAGTTAATTTAATTTCACTGAAAGAAAAACTTTGGGAATAGTGACATCAGCTGAGTGTCTGCTCTTCTGTGCCTTCAGTACCACAGGTTTCACCTTGCTGTAGCTGCAGACTCTTAATGATTTTCCTTTCTTCTAGACTTCCTCATAAAGGTAGAGCAGGGTTTCCCACAGCCAAAAGCAAGCAATTCCAGGTCATGATGTTACATGTGTCTGCATCAGACTTCTTTCCATTTGGTTAGTGCTTCTGGCATTGCAGAAGGTAACATGGGAAATCCCTGCTTTGAGGTAATGCAGATTTAGCAATAAGTGGCTCTGTAAAAACCTGAGGCTGGTGAAGTGAATTTGGGTTAAGACCACAACCAAAATGTTTTTGGTGCTGGTTTCTTATACACAGCTGAAGACATGCACACAGGTGTATCATAATTATGCTTGACATGTGCTTAGTATTTTGATCTTTGTACCTGTATGTATCTCTACAGACATTAGCAATTACACTCCTCACTACAGAGATAAACCCATGTGGCAATGCAGAAAGGGGCAACTGATAGTATCTTTTCTGATAGTGTAAGGGTTCAGAGGATGTAGGGAAAAATAAAAAGAAGCAAAGCAGAAATTGTTCCCTAAACACCTTGAGGCGCAGGCAGATGTAACATTCCTGTAGACAGAGGACAGCCCACATAGCACAAAAGGGAGCTGTTGCAATTGCAAGCCCACAACAGCACAGGGTTCTGCTGGTGGCAGGTCTGAGCACTTATTTCTGCTGTTGACATGAGACTGGAGAATTTCTAATGCATTCCAGTTCACAGACGTTTGGAAGAAGAAAGCGGAACATTTGATCACTCCTCTATTAATATTTCTTTCTCCATTCAGGCCTGTGATTTATTGGACATAATTTTAAGGTAATCATGGATTCAATGCCCAGTGACTGCAATTTTTCCCTAAATCAGTTTTTCAATCTAGTGTTTACATTTCCTTGGATGAGGACAACACAATTCTGAAGAACAAGGTCATACAGAAATTGGGCAGCCCAAAAACACAGGGAGAGAGGGGACATTCCAGTCATTGCACATTTACTGGGGATTCAGAAGGTACTTCATCTAATTCCCCTGATGGGTGGCAGATGGGGTGTGGGTAATGAAGCAACTAGCAGAGCCAATGAAAGAAAATATTTCCATTGATTTCAAAAGTTTCCACCAGGTCTGTGGTGGAAAGGCACATTGCCTCAAATTCCACTTGAAGAAGCAGAAAAGATACCCTCACAAAGTCACTAGAGCAGGAGAGGACCTGAAAGAGGAAAGCGCTTTGGGAGCAAAGTGACAGCAAGCTGGCAGGAAGGGAGCTGCAGGGGGAGGTGCTGTTCAAAGAGGAAGGCTTGTACTCCTTTCATAATTCAGAATAAAATCTTCTGTTTCAGACAGACATATTTCAATAATTCTGACTCATCTGCAGGCAAATAGACCTCCATGGCAACTCCCTAAACCTTGCTAAACACCCGAGGAATATGTTTGGAAAAGCTGTTAATTTAGTAGCTTCCAGCTCAGTTCTTAGTACACTGGAGCCCACTTAAACAAGGGTCTTTCCTCTTGAAATAAGCAACTTCTTCAAAGAATTGATTTCTTTTTGCTCCAGATTATACATAGGAAATATAGTGGAACTGTAGAAAAAAATAAAATCCCGTCTGAAGAAATAAACTAATTAAGAGAAGACTGAAGTGATTCTGCTGGCATGATCTGATCAAGCAGGAGTTTTTATAAAAATAATGAGGTCCAGTTGTTCACTACTCTATGTGAATCTACTGTAAACAGCCTCTGGAGAAAAATATAATTATATAACAGCAAGAAAGCATCCTTCTGATCCCTCACTCAGAGAATCCCAGCATAACTTCTGTGCCCTGGGAAGTCATGCAAAGAGCAACAGCATCTGCTGACCCCCAGAGCTCAACTGGCTAGGGTGATCTTGAAGTGGGAGGGAGGGAGGCCCCATAAAAAACCTTTCTACCTCTTTTAAACACTTTGAAAATGAAGTAGATCCTGTCCAGTTCTACTGCTGTGACCATGCAGCACCACCTCTCTGAGCATTCCCACTGGGCTGGGATCTTCCATTCTCTCTCTTTTTCAGCAGGACGTGGATACAGATCTCATGGAGTGAATTGACCATGTGCTTCCACCTCACATCCCCTGCACTTTTTGTTACGCCTTTGCCCCATTTGGTGCCTTGCCTGTTCAGATTTCCCTGGTCTGTACTCCAGTAGACCAGAAAAAAATAGTCCTGTAAAACCAAAGTAGCTTCATTAGGAGTCAATGGGTTTGGTTTGGGTTTGTAGTGCTATAATTCAAAGCAGTGCAATTCTGTGTATGTATGCAATGTTTCTTCTCTCTCTCAACACTTGTTCCCTGTATCTCACAGCATATCACATATAAAAAACGTCTTTCCCAAAAAGGCACAAAAAAAAGCAAAGAAGCTCCTAGCTCTCATACTTCTTTCCTGCAAAGCTAAATTGATGAGAATGAATTACGAATGCCTTTCAGTTCAGCTTTAAAAATATGAGCACCCTAACTCCCTTCAACAGTGTCAATAAATATGGAACATGAATGTGTTCATTAGAAAACATAGTTCATCAAGATAGAGAGATAATATTGTGGTTTCTGCATTTAAGTAATAATGTAACTTTTCATTTGAAAGCAGAATGGGCCTCTACCAGGACAGCTAACATGGGAGAGAATATGAAATATTGTGCAAAACTAGAGAGACACCTATACTTCACAACCCTTCCACTTGTTTGTAGGGCATGGTGATGGGTTGATGCTATTTTTCTTTGTGGATTACCCTGCTCACAGAGTTTTCACATTGTCTGAAACACGATAAACATAGCAACACCATTTCTAATGCCAACACCTTTGACTATAAAGCTAATCAAACAGGACCAGGGACCTTTTATGGCCTAACTACACCATGTAGCTCTTTCCAGAGTCTTTCATAGGGATCCACAGATGCCCTGAAGTCTAATACATAATTACTATTTTTCATTTATTTATTTATTTCAGTTCAAAGTGTGTGCATAATGTGTTGCAGCTTCCGAGATTTCATCGCGAGATGCTGAGGTTATACCTTGCATGCCCTGGGGCAGGTAGGCACCAGGAGGCCTCCCAGGGATGCAAAGCCTGGGAGGACAGTGTTGTGGATGGAGTTAAGCGAACCACAGAAGCTGGAAGGAGCCAGACAGCGTAGCATTCAAAGTACCACACAGCTGGGAATAGTCCTCGTGTACGCTTTTCCTTGGCTCGTGTCAGGAGTGTGCTAACAATTAGGCAGCAAAGGCAATCTGCAGTCCAGCTTGCTCCCTGGACCTGTTTTATTTAGCTGCCTAGATGTACATATGATTTCGTTGATACAGCACTCACAGAGACAAGAATCAGACCCTGCCTGGGAAGACCCTGCTGATAAAGGCTGGAGATGCATTCCCTCCTGGATCAAGATTAAAGGGACCCTTAGGGAGCTGGTTATAAATTCCTGACTCTCAGGTTGCTGCTATTTCCTGAACTGAGCTAGAGGAGCAGTGTGCTAGCTGGCTGTGGGTAATGGGATATTTTGCATTACATATGGATTGGTGAAACTGGTGATGAGCCTACCTTCTCAACACTCCCATACATCCCTTGATCCCCTTATTCTGGTGCTGGGTGAAATGGAACGGGCATAACTGTACTGGCCAACCAGCTCCACCTTCCTCCAGAATACAAATATCAACTGAGCAGGTGTTGCTCCAGTTTCCATCTGTTGTATTATGAAGGGGCGCGGAACTGGGGCAAGCAAATATGATGTTTGTCTGGATATGCTGGGTTTGATTGTTGATGCAGTTTTTAGAACAGTCTTAATCATGCAGTGTTCTGTGATTTTAGTGCTTTTGGGTATTAACATTTCTGAGGTCTCAGTGTGAGTCTCAATTATTGAAATGGCCAAGATTCTGGCAAGAAACCACAGGGAAGAAATCAGTTCTGTGAGGAAGATGCCAGGAGGCAAATATTATTTACATAGAGTACAGAACTACAGAAATATAACAGTATGTAAATTTCTTGACAGATGTCCTGTTTGGCAGCTGCTCAGAAGCAAATTTCATTCTCAGCCAGATCTGCAAAAACACAGATCAGTAATCCAGGGTAGAAGTGATTTGGTAGAAATTCTGGATGACAACTTACAACTCCCCAAACTACTACTGAATTAACAGAGAAATAACAGATCAGGGAAATGATAATCTTTGTGGGCCTGAATCAGCCAAGGTCTCAAAACATGAGAAACCTTAGTGAAGTCAGGAGAGACTGCTGCATCTGTAATCTACCAAAAGATTGTTTGCCTGACTCTCTAATCTAACACAAGGTTATGCTGAAAAAGGTACTGCTTGCTGGGGTGCCCTGTTAAAACAGGCACAAATCTGAGAACTGCTTGAGACCTAATTCTTCTGTGAAACTAAGATCAGACATTAGTTTATTATGTCTGTTTGGTGCCCTTGGAAAGAGATGAATTTGGATAGGTGTGCATCTCATATGGCAGCGGATGCTACCAGGCACAGTTACTGCCAATACAGCAGACACCTAATGTGTACCATACCTCACATGATAGGTGAGAGCTAAGGCATGTCTGTGGGGGTATTTGACTTGTTCACAGTTATATCTGTTCCATGTGTAAACTTAAGCCCTTGTGTCTAATAATACACACTGAAAACTGAATTTTTATATGATTTGAAAGAAAATTCTGAACTGTTGTCCCTTTCTTTAGGAAATGCAGGAGAGAAAGGTGGTGGAATTGCAGCTTCAGATGGTGGGGGTTTACAAGTTTTTAATCATATCCTGAGGGCCTTTGAGTATATTTAACCCAGGATCCAGCTATGACCAGTCTATTAGAAGGCATCTTCATGTTATTCACAGGCTGACATGGTTCACTGGGAAGGTCTCTTTGAGCTATGACTAAACATTCAACACTAGTTGATTGGCAAGGGCTGCTTGCATTTGGGGGAAAGACATTTCTACTTTTGCTTGCCAGAAGGTCTCTGAGCTCTGCCTTATGCAAATACACAGTAACTGTGATTTTTCTTTGAAAGCAGCAGCTTCCTGCAGTGGAACATCAGCATGACAATTGTGTGCACTCCTGCCATGGGATGCTGGGAACATGGCCTGTGTTATGCATCCCCATGGAGGCTACAGGGCAGTCTTGCCCCCTGCCCAAGTCAAGATAAACTAAAGCAATGTCAGTGCAAATCTGTCAGGTTTTATTCTACAATGTATGTCAAGCAATACTGCCCTTCATTTAAGGTAAGGGGAAATCCTGCTTCAGTTTTCAGACAGTTTCTGCTTTGAAGCATCTCTACTTCTGCAGCCATAGCCCTGGGCATGCTCCTTGTACATGTGCCCTATCCTGTCACAAGTCAGGTGAGCTGCTCCCTCTTCAAGCAACCTATTTACTCTGCTACAAAAGCATTCTGCCCCAGTCTGTTTCCCTCATCATCCTTTCCCACTGGCCAGATGTTACCTTTTAACTCTAAATAAACACTCTCTGCTCTGGCCAGGGCACATGCAGCACAGCTGCCTTGGGACACAGGCACAGCCTTTGCCTTGGTGTGCGGTGAGCAGGATGGTAAAGCCACACCAAAAGCTGAGAGCAAATCAGGCGATAAGTAGCAAAACTGTATTATCAGCAGATCTGAGTTCAGGATTTCGTGGTCATTTTCCTTTATTTATGCCTCCTATTAACCTTACTCAACCATGACATGTGTTACACAGATGGGAAAGCCAAAGCAAAAATAGGCACTGCGGTTTTCCCAGCTCGTGCAGAACAGCGGCAAAAGCCGAGCGGGAGCACCGGCTAGCCCCGGTGTCCAGCGGTGTCCGTGGGCAAGCGGGGCCGGTACCAACCCAGCCTGAGAAACCTATAACCACAAGGCGAGACGTATCCATGCTCTTTGGTGAGACCACCGGAGCATTCCCAGGAATATCATGCCCCCGGCAGCCGCGGGGGTCCCGCTAGATGGTGCTGGAGGGACGGATAGACCCCGGCCGCGCTGCGCTGGGGGACGGAGGGAGGGAGGCAGCATCCCCCGCTCCCCTCCCTGGCTGCGGCTACCAAAGTGTTTCCTCCGGAATGCCTGCCTGATGATAACAGGATCCCTTTCATATATATTAGGCAAACACGGGCCCAAGGTGGGTAAACACCACGGGCAGACTCATCTTTCTGCTCGATGCCGCGACGGTGAAAGCCCGGTTGCGCGAAATAACAAGCTGCTGAGCTTTTTTTTCAGGCCATCTCTCCAACAACAAAGCAGCCTTTGAAACGCACGGATTACATATTTAAAAAGAAATAATTACTAGCCGGTCATCTGAACTGTCCTTCTGCACCAAATATGAGACTTGATATCACCCATAAAATCAATGTCCTGCATATGCTAACCCGAATATTTATAGATGCAAAAAAGCATGCCACTTATGTAAGGCTAAGGAATCGTGCACACGCATGAATAGTCCCTTGTAAAAATAAATAATAAAAAAGGTTCTGTCAAGATATTAAATTAATTTTCCTTTTCAGTTAAGATCCTTGTATTTAGTTCTGTAAAAGTCCCCTTGGCAGCCTGAAATGTATCCTGTTTAAACAGGAGCTTGTACTCAAACACTCTTTTTTTTTTTTCTGAATACTATTCCCACTTAAGCCCTGCACAAAAAGCATTGAGAAAGCAGAAAACAGGAATAAAGTCATCTTTGTTTCAACTTTTCCTGTCCCCTTTTACTTGAAGGGAAACATAAGTATCTGATGAATGAGCAATCCTTATGTATTGGGGAGAAGAGGTAAGTGACCTATAGGCTTGGGGACTATTGGCTATTTTGTCATTCTTCTAAAGGCTGGGTGATAAAGTGATATAGAGTTATTGAAATAACATTTTTGGAAAAGGAAAATATTTTATGTTTTCAGTAAAGATCATTATTTTGTTAAACCACTTATTTATGTAGAGATTCATGACACTAAGCTCAAGTCCATTGGAAATGTTCTTCTTTCTGAAAGTCCAAGCCAATTCATCATTGGAGGGATGCTCTTCTTACCATTCCAGCCAGGAAAAGAACCCAGACATGGAGAAGCAAGTGCTGTGGTCTTTTTTCCACAGTGGCAGTCACAGTGTCAGAACCTCAGTGCCAGGATGCCCCTCAGTGCAGGAGATGTTAGGAAAAGGAGAGAATGTGTGGAAGAACTATGATGAAAAAGGAACAAGCTGCAGATGGAGAAGGTAGCTGTTCATGCAGTGGGGGGTTTTACAGCATCTCTCTGTGTGGAAGACTTGGAACAGAATATGTTTAAGGGGGCAAGAAAAGTATACATGTCTGCATAGCACGTGGGAGAGAGGGGGGCTGAGAACAGTATGGAAGGGAGCACGCTGAGCTGTGTCTGAGCATTTAATTCAAACTGCTATATTGTTAAGACTCTTGAGCAATAAAGCAAATTTTCATTCCAATTAAAGATTCAAGGGTTTTAGAACAATCACCAGAAGAAAGAGAGAAAAAAGGCATATCCTCAGAGGACTTGGTAATGAATAGCAAAAACAGTTCTTGTGCATTGTCCAAAATGAATGGTACTCAGTATAGCTGCAGAGAGAGGATTTAATGCTACAATCCGCTGTGGTGTTCTCTGTGAGTAGATTGGGATGGCCCATGATTGACAGCAATAGTTAGCCCAGGTCAATATCTTCTGGTCAATGTGTAACATGGGCCATTCTTGGTGTTGCTGCCTTATTGTTGTCGCTGGGGTGGCAAACACTGGAAGGGGCAGAGCCTGAGGGAAATTACCAATTTCTTAAAGCTGTTGGAATGAGTTCACTCACACAACATGAGTCATATTGCCCATACATATGCTTCTCTGTGGATATATGTAGCAGTCTATCAGCCAAGCCTGCAAAGCCACTGCAATGGAGCAAAGGAACTACAGCCTGGGGAGAAAAAGAGGATCAGGTTGGAAGCTCAAGGATAGAGCACATGTTGGAGGAGGAGGAGGAGAAGATATGTACACTTCATAGCTTGTAGTCATAGGTGGGGTAAATCTGCCCTACATTCATACATAAGCCATGTACAGGATAGAAAAAGTGGTTCAGAGCACTGAAGCAAAACTTACTGTGTTTAATAACAGCATATTAAACTCTTCTAGGGGCAGAGCTACAAGACAGAAAGACTGTATTTCAAGACACCCCCAGCTCTTTCCTGGCCCACAGTCCTATGTCTCCTTTCTATGGGTGTCCCCTTACTTTTACTGCGCTATAAGGCAAGAACACGGCTGGGGCACTGACCAAGTCCCAGGTCCCTGATTCAGAAGATGCCATTCAAAAGGGCAGCAGATAGGAAACCTTGGGAAAGCTCTAAAGGCTGAACAGGATAGCTGTGCACGTTCCACCACTTTACTACCAGGAGCAAAGAGGGCCGCCCCAGCGTTAACTCTGCTGCCTTGCAGCTGGGAGCCAGCTTTGGCTAGCCCGTGCCAGCAGTGGGCTGCTGTCTTCCCATGCCAACCCTGCTGAAAGTGCTCTCACACTCATAGAGTTCAAGAGCTCAGATTAGTTATCTTTCCTCTAGTAGAAAGGGCTCTGTATTAGGACCCTAGAAGCTTAAATTCATTTGTCAGGTTAAGTACAGACTTTATGTGTAACCACGAGCAAGGTCTTTAATCTGCCTGAGTGTCGATATCCTTTGGAAAGGGGCAGTAATTCTTCCCTAATTCCTGAGGGCTCGGGGAATAAAATTGGTAAATAACAGAGCAGTGCTCCACTACTGAGAGGATGGCTGGCACAGCTCTCCTGGCTGTACCGAGTTCCCTTGCTAACTACCCAGCATATGTGCTGCAGATCTGGGGCACTCGCAGTTAGTGTTTTCATGAAACAGAATATAAAATCAGAAGGAAGCAGCAGCTTCAGGGAAATTGCACGTCCCCTGACTAGCACACCTTTAAGCACCCTTCACTGTTTTGAAGCATTCACTGGGGAACCACGCTCCCAAATTATATCTAATGCCTAAACTCAGTCAGATAGCTTAGGTGCTGCCAGTGCTTGGGTACAATCATTCTCTCCACAGACACACGTGGAAACTGTGATAAGGATGTAGAAAATACCAATACCAGAGCAAGGCTGCTTTAGTGGCACTTCCCAGAAACAAAGTAAAAACTGAAGAAGATGGTGAGTCCCTCTTTCACCAGGTTTAGGTTGCCTATTCCCTCTCTTTAAACTTTGCCTACCTGCTTTTAAATATTTCCCTTTCACACGTTTTCTGCGTGCAGGTCTGCAGTTTTCCTTCCTGCTGAGTTACAAACCCACTCCTGCTTTATTCCTCCACTCGACACTTCCCTGCCCTGGCTCAGAGCACGTAGGCTTCATCCCCTTGATGATCAGCTGAGGAGCAGATGGAGGATCAGAGGAGCAGGATGGCTGCTTTATGAGGTGTACTCATGGCAGCACTCATGGAAACAACCAACAAGTGACCAGGAACCAGGATTTCAAAAGCTGCAATATCTGAAGCTGGAATGCAGGGGAAGTCATAGTCAAAGTCATAGGACTCAGGGATCCTGCAGTTTTGGATTTTTCTCAGCTTTCATTTAAAGCAAAGTTTCTAGTGTTCATATTCTCAGACAAAAGCCTGGAAATGGGAAGCCTTGAACATCAGAGAAAATAAGAGAATCCAGAACTGATTTTTTTTCTTTTTTAAATCTCATGATTTTGCCATCAACCTCACATTATGTTGGAGAGTAGCTCGGGATTTTTGAGCATGAAAGTCTGGCAGGACTACAGATGCCTCAAATTCATAATGAATTGAGGCCACAGTCAGCTTTTGAGAAGGCTGCTCCCTTGCAGCTAAGACAATACCAGGGTTTTGCAGAACGGTTTGGTCCTCCCCACACAACCTCTCACTGGTGAGCCTTGCTGTCATCCGCCCATCGCAGGCATGGATATTTTCTTTCTTTTATCCCAGTTAAAGAGGCAAGGTGTGTTTTAAGTGCAAAGTGGCTGCTGCTACACCACTACTTAAGGTGGTGAAGGCTGCAGGCTCATGCAGATGCCCAGAGGACCTCTCCCAGGCTTGCCTTCAGGGCCAGCACAGCTTCTTGAAGGGACAGGAGTCCTGCATAGCTGCAGTCGTATGTTGAATGTAGTGAAGGCATATGGAGCTAATTATATAAATAAACAACTCAGTCCATGATGATTCTAAATAATGCAAAACATAAAGAGGCAAAACAGTAATGCTCTAACTAATGAAAATAGATTCTTAGGGTGATTAATTTACAATAAAGAGATGCTGCATATGTCAAAAATGGTGCGTCATCGTATGATTTAATATAATCAGGCACAGCTGCATTGCTCTTGATGTTGGCAAACAATGATCTTGTTCACCTCCTCCTGCATCTGTACTACAGTATTAAAGGAGAAGAAAACTGCACAGTAGAGCCAGCAGACACTTGTGAGAAAAATATTTTTAAAGCATCTTGATAAATATTTACCAACCTTTGGGATGTTTGAAGGCTTGAGGTTGTGTCAGGAAAAAAGCATGGGCTGATATCCTCAAAAAACAACACAAGTGGTCAACAGCCTCCGTACAAAAGGGACTTGCTCAATACAATAGGCCACTGTTGCTGTGACTCTCAGCATTGTTTACCTCTCACAGAGCTTCCAAGTACAAAGCACTTCAAACAAACTACACTAAGACTTTAAACTGAATCCACCCATTAGGTTAATAAAACAAATATTGATTGGGTTTAAGAGTCATTACAGAAAACAAACACTTTTGGATTGAAAGAGTCCCTTTGTTCAAGCAGTATTGTCCAGAGCCTTCAAGCAAAATATTACAATCTCAGCTTAAATCCTGAGGCAATATTCTACAGTGTTTGCCCTCAGATCTACTTTTATTTGTAGCATAGGTATCAATACAGATACATGAAAAGATATGGGCAAGCATTTCAGGCACGCAAAGGAAGGAAATCATGCCAACCTCAAAAATATGCTGGAGAGTCTAATAACGAAGAGCAAAAGTAAAATTTTTTCAAGTGCATATATAGATTTCTACACCTAAATCTCATTCCAAAAACCGCAACTTGTAGAGACTTTTACCTTCACTCCTCTAGAAACCCAACCTCTGCAATGCAGATGAAAATCATATGAGCCTGCAAATGCCATTTCACAAGATGTCCTGCAAGATCTAATGGACTAGGAAAGCATCTTGACATGGTCCAATGCAGGAAGGCAACCCAGATGCTTGAGAGCAAGGGCAGAAACAGCGAGGATGAAGCACACAGAAAAGATTCGCAGAGAATTATTGCCTCAGGTATAGGTTGATCTAAATTGTTCAGACCTTGTTGCCTGATTACTTGACAGGGAGCAAAGACATCTAAATGATTTTAGGTCCTCACCCCACTTTCAAAAGCAGTTTGGGTTCTAAGAAACTTTTGTCAAGAGATTATGCAAAGTGAAAGGAGTGACCAGACACTTGTGCAAGCACTTCAAGATGTGGATTGAGAACATCAAGCCTCTAGCACAGATTTAAATAAGTATTTTCAAAAAGGAAGAGATTCTCCACATGGTTTTGAAACTTTCATTCACATTCAAACCAGATTTATTCCCACAAGTAACAGCACAGGCTACAAATTCAAACATAACCAGATACATGTATTTTCTTGTTCTCCTGCAAAATTTACTTCATTCTCTGAACACAAAAGACACATTAGAAACACAAGCACACAAAGAGCGACCAGTAGGTCACTGACATGTTTTAGTAACCATATTTTAGCCTAGTAATGCCAAATCAAGAATGGTTCATACTTGCCACAGTAGTGTGAAAATGCAAGGAACAGTAAAGAATGAAAATTTTGTCAGAAGTTAACAAAGATATTCAATACTCCCATGCAAATGGAGTGAGCTCCGTAGTGCTGACAATTCCTGCAAACCCAATTCTGCCAGTGGATCAGGCTCACAGTTCCTTTGGGTCAATAAAGTACTGCAGAGAGAAATGGCAAAAAGACAGGTAAATATCTGGACAGGAGGATTCTCCAGATATTTGAGCAAACCATGGCACAGGCACTTTAAGTAGCATTCACTGCTTCTCACTAACTCCATATACACATCACTTAAATAATAATCTATTCTCTTTTCCTGGCCACGTAAAGCAAGCTGTGCTAAGTACATCCCACAGCAGACACCTGGCCACTGCATGAAAACCTTTTGGCACCCTGGATTCTTCTTTGGCATTCGAACAGGCCCTCTCTGGCTTTTTCTCACTAATTCACAACATTCAGGTAATTGTTGATAGAGAATTCTCAGCACAGCCCAGTCAGCAGGGGAGACTGGTGTGATACTACAGTGAGTCCCTCTAACACAAGGCACAGTTTCTAAATGACAGAGAAGGTATTAAGAAATTACACCATCACTGAATGAAAGTGCGACACATACCCAGTGCTCAGCATCTGCCTTAGCTTAAGGGCACAGCATTCTGCAAATCTTGTAAAATCAGGTGGTTGATCTGATAAGGTACTCTGCATCACTGGGGCTCTCCCTATCTGAGGACAGAATCAAACCCCATGAGCTTTGCTCAGAGTATCTCACTCGCAGCTAGACTTCTTTGCTGGAAGAGTTATGCAATCTTAGTTTACATCTTATCACCAGCACTGCAACAGTCAGACTTCAGGGTTTGTTGTCTCACAGGCACCCACTTTATTCTCATTGCTGGGGAGCAGCGCTAGAAACACAGCCTCAGAGTGAAAGAACAATAGGGAGGGAATGAGTGATAAGGAGCAGAAAGAGCTTGCGGAGTTAGCACCTGCACAGCAGACTTAGGCTGAAGCTTACTTCATTGATGTGGGGCACTTCTTGCATCTGGAGCGTAATGATTAAGAGAATAAAATACATGTTCTACCACACTGAATGCCAGAAGTAACTGTCATGTTCACTCACACTGCTTTGCTTAGGGATAATATAGGCTATTAGGCTTGGGTAGGACAAAACATATTTTAAGAAATCACTTGAAGGACTAAGGAAATGCAGAAAAATTTCCAAAATAAGGTATAATATTACATATCCTTAATAAGTGAGAGGTTCAATTAAGTGTTCTATCTTCTTACAGTCGAGACAGGACCTTCTTTGACAAGTGTCCATCTCCAAACACTAACACGTGCACTGAGGCTTTTGCAGACTTTTGCACTCAAACTCCCTGAAGCTGTGGGTTTTCTGTTAGCCTTCTCTGTTCTTCATCATGGTGCTGAATAAAATATGTCGAGCTTCTGAACCATTCACTGCACTCCTTGATGACCAGCAATAGCTAAAATGCCCTTAGGTGAGAAGAGGGACCTCCCCCCTTGCCTTGCCCTGTACTCCTCCTGGTACCATTCCCAAAAATGTGACCTGTTGAAGGTGGATCCTCAGTAAAACAGTGACCTCCTCCGCTCTTACTCTAAATACCACAAGTCCTTTACGCTGTCTCTGATTGCCTGTAGCTGAAACTGTGGGTGCAGCTGTACCACAATTCATGTCCAAAGTTTTAGAAAAGACTACAGTAGTTTGAAAACAGAAACACATTTGCATAACCAGACAGTACTAAGGAATCCATTCTGCCTGCTGCTATGCATATGCTTGTCCTTCCAATTTCTAGCCGTGGTTCCAATGGGGATTGCCAAGGGTCAATCTAAAGTAGGGGCTTTCTAATGGAATTGAGCCTTATGGTGCCATTTTTTTCCCCAAACCATGTCAAACCAGCAAAAAACAATGAACAAACACAAATCTAGGCCCATGCATAGCCATGAGAAACTCAGAGGAAAAGAAAAGCTTCAGAATAAAATATGAGGCTGCATGTCAATAACAGAAAACAATGTATTGCAGATAAATTTAAGGGTTTTTTTGTTTTCTTAGACACAGGAAAAAACTAAATCTTTATTTTGATCAGATATGGAAATAAAGGGATTAAAAGAATCAGACGAGTGATTTGTAATTGGTCTCCAGACTGCACCTCTTCCTTTAGTAAAGTGCATGCAAGTGGATAAAACTGCATGGATGGACTTTATTAGCTACAGCTTTCCTTCCTCACTCTGGGATTAGAGGAATACTTTAACCTTGACACATTCATCTTATACTCGCAAAGCTTCAGTTTTAACAGTCACTTCTCCTTTCCTCTTCACTTGTCTGGTTCTGGCATTTAGTTTTCTAAATTAGAAGAGGCTACTGTTCTGTCTTAAAAAGCAAGGGAATTCTCACCTGTCTTTGTTAGCAAGAGCATGGAGAAATTCAAGATGGTTACCACATCCTAGAATTCTATTGCAGATGACAGAAATATGGCAAAAGCAGAGCTTTGTATAAATAAGGCTCTTGGAAGGACGCATTAGGCTTTCCTTTAAATGCATTAAAGGAAAAATAGTGGGAGCATGATTTTATTTATCAGATAGTAACATAAAGCCAAGTATACACATCCATGTTACTTATATATTGGTGAGAAACTGTGTTGTTTTTTAAAGCTTCCCTTATGCTAAAGAAGTTTGCAATGGGATTTTCAAAAGCACTCAGCACTGCCCCAGCTTCGCACTGGGCGGGATGTACAAATACTGCTCCTGCTGCTGTCCACAAAGGCAAAACCGGGCCATTACAGGGTATCCACAAGAAGCCCACAGCTAGGGGGAAAACTGAGGTGCACCACTTCTGGCACACGCCTATCACCCACAGATAGGAGGAGAAGGGTCTGTGGAAATGAATGCTTATTCAGAGGGCTGGGGAATATGAGAATTCAAGGAAGTTTTTTTATGTGTGCATGGAAGAGGGTGTTATTAAGCGAAACACTTGAAAGTTAATTGCAGAATAAAAGAATACACCTCAAGGGTACACACTTTCTCAGTATACTGATTTATTGTAATTACAGAGTTTACCTTTTTTCTTTATCCAGCCACATATTTGAGTTGCTTTAGATTAAAGTATATGTCTTGTTAATTATGGCATTTAGTTCTCAAATCGTAATTGGTGTCTGGTGCTAAGCTCCTATAACTCTTCTTGTCACTGTTTCAAGGGGGCCTGTTTAATTTGCCTGAGGTAAACTAAAATGGAAAGTACTGTCTTATTTGAGTAATATGAGATATTTCTCATGGCTTTAATGACAAAATATTTTACTGTTTATGGGGGGGGCACAATTAGGTGGGGATGTCTGTGTGACAATGGGCAGTCCTACTTGCCAAGAGCTAGTCAAGGTGGATGCTGCCGTAATAATTTTATGGGTTTCATGTCGTCCTTTATGCAGACAGAAGTAATACCACTTAGAATAAACAAACACCATTCGACATTTCATAAAAATCATTACAGTGAGTGACTAGGAACTTTCCTGCCATGTGTTCCTTTAAAAATATCTTGCTAGAGTGTGGAAGACTGAAACTCTTACCCTGCCTAACCACAATTTTCTCCAACCATTTGCGAAATGCATCAGGGACAAAAGCTGAAGAAAGGACTTTGTGGGTATTTAGGAGGAAAGCACCTGACGACTTTCAGGTGCAAACCAGAAATGGCTGTTGTATCCTTTTGTAAACCCACAGTACCTAAAACTAATGCACTCTACCTTCCTCAAGGCTTTCTTTCAGGTGCTTTAGATATTGTCTGATAACTCTTCATCCAGGTCAAGGTAAATGGGTATCTTCAAGTTAGATTCCAAAGCTGTATTTCAGCATCAGCCAGATTTGCAAGGCACTTACGTCGAGAAGTTTCTAAATTTGTTCTCCCAGTGCCAATTTACCTCAATAAGCATTTTCTCCCACAATTTCCCATTAAATTAAACAATTAGCCTGTTTTGTAGCTTTGAGGGCCTACTCTTTCTGCATAAATAAAGTATGTGCTTTTTTTGCTTCTATTTCCTCTGTCAGCATCATCCCCCACAATTTTTCTGTGCACCAACTTATCAGTATGGAGAGATGGTTAGACAGTCTAGATAGTACATAAAGTCATTCCTTTAAAAAAGTGGTTTTTCTTAAGAAACACATACTAGGCAGGAACCAAATCACTCCACCTCACATTTACATGAACAAGTTTTCCTGCTTTTGCTCCATCACAGTTCTGCTGCTGAAAGGAAGTGACAGAAGCCCAAGGTAGGTTCCTCTTTTGTTCACGGAAACACTGATCTTGGTAGTTCCCTCCTCTCCTTTGCACTTCCCTCTGGAAGGCAAGAGGTTAAAATATCTCTCTTTCTGCTTTGGCTCTTGATAGTAAGTATCAATGTGACAAATTAGCTCTAAATTTTTCTAGTCAGAAATAAGTTTCCAACAGGTATTTTAAGCAGGCTCACACTTGAATTGCTCCTGTTTCAAAGCAGTAATAATCAATTCTTTGGTTCACAGTCTTTCTACATTCCCTTCAGGTAAGAGATGCATCATTATAAGACCACCTCAATTTTATGTAGCATTAATGCCTGTCTATCTGAGGTGGTCTGTTTCTTGTTTATACCAAAGGATAAAATAATCATATTGTATTCTGTTCCTTCTCCTCTTCATCCAGCAACAGCCAGGGCAATCAGGGCAGCCATTCATTCACTGCTGTAACTCATAGTGCTGTCAGTGAAAAAGTCATGTTTGCTTGCTGATTCAAGTCTCTGCAATCTTTCCCATAAATAAGCTGTCAAATTTCTGATCATCAGGACTGGGTCCTGCTAAGGAACAAGCAGCAAGACTTCTGGAGCCACTGAGAGGTGAAAGGAGCCTTTCAACCAGCAAGCCTTTGCACTAAAAGCTTTACCACTGCGGGATACAAACAAATGTGCTCTCCTACAATTTGAGATGACAACTCTGGGATGGACTGAGGAATTCCAGAGGTGTCATGAGATTCTTGTGCAAGACTTTTACATCACCTTGAAGCCAGCAAGTCCGAATCAGAAACAGACTGTTCCCTTTGTAGTTCTTTGGAACTAAGACATTTGTCATCATCATATTTCTCATAGTTCTCATTTTGTCTCACATGGAGAGAAACAGCAGAACTGTAGTCTTGCTGAAGGCACAATTGTTGCCTACTACATCATTAGTCATTGGCCACAGTTTTCAATTTCACAAGCAGAATGAGAGAGCTGAAGTGGCTGTTGTTAGCTGGGCTGCCCATCTGTCCCAGTTTGAGACAAAATCCGAGGAACATCCAAATTTGAATGTCCTCTGATAGAAGGCCGGTTACAGCCATCCCTCCCCCACCAGGTTCGGGAAGGAAATCTTCCTCAGAGGAAAGTGAAAAAGAAAAAAACCTACCTATTTAACAAACACACAGGAAAAGAATAATAATGCTAAATAATAAAACCTCTCACTGTGGAGAGAAACCTGGGAAGATTTTAAAGATTTTAAATCTATGGGTGTGGTCTCTCTCCTCCTCCTCGGAGCTGGGTTGGCCTGGGCCCCCTCCGAGCCTCGTGGAAAGCTCTCCCGGTGTGTTCTGATATTGTTGAAACAGTCCAGAGAGAAGAAGGAAAAAAACCGAAGTCCCAGGAAAAAAAAAGTTTAATTCTCTGTCTCCCTCTGGAGAAACAGAGCCGAAAGCTGGCTGAAAAGCAGGAAGGGTGCTTCCTCCCTCTTCTCGCCGCAGCCAAAGAACGCAGAGAGATAGAGTGACCTTGGAGCACAAAACTGCTTTGGAAAGTTCATCTGGCTTTTTTTCTTTCTCTTGCACCCAGTTTTAAAGACACAGAAAGGCACA